>RYFJ01002893.1:0-59058 GCA_003991445.1 Oryza meyeriana var. granulata
AGGGCCTTGTAGAGATCTCACAAATGACAAGAGAAGGGACTTCATATGCCACCACAGACTGCACTGTCGCTGAGCGCAAGATCATCTGCCTTCCACACCGAAGCCGCACTGCCCCGACGATGCTCGCGTCATTGTCACGCATCGCCCACGAGCCTCCTCCCAATGGCTCCGCGGTTGTCATTGGTTCTTGTACTGCACCCGGTACGCCGAATCAGGTGCTCGCTCTCTGCCCACCCCGCTGGTCTGCCTGCGGTCGGCAGCCATGCCATCAGCGCGCTCACCTGAGGACTGCGTACTAGGTGACCAGACGAGCGATGCTGGTGACGCGTGCGCGACGCCGAGGTGCCCGGCTCGGTGGATGTGAGTCCGGAGAGGAGGCTGGGGACCATCGTGGATGGTGCACTCACGGCTGAGAAGGATGCGTACCTGAGGCGGATGCCACTCAGACTTTAACCATCAAGTGTTGAGGCTCTGATGCCATGCTTGTTGAGATAGATTGGAACAGAAGCAATGCTGTTGATCATCACTATACGACCCGCTTCAGTTTCTCAGTGCAGATTGCTAGTTTGAACTTGAACAAGTCTTACTATCAATGTTCTTTTGAAAAACTTACTATCTAAACACTTTAAATCATAGGATAATGTTACAAGAAACAGTAACAAATAGAGGAATGAATTATCCACGTTTTAAGGACCAATACAAAATGCTCTTTATTTGGGAACGAATCCTATAACCACACCAAGTTTTTCGTGCACAACAAATAACAATTATCATAAAATATTTCTAAAAAATTATACATGTACTTCCAATATATACACGTATACCTATATATACAAGTCTTATTTTCCAAATCCAAATTTATACTCTTAAAACTGTTAGATTTTTTTAACAACTTAAAAATATAAATGAATTTGAACGTGTAATACTATGAAAGTACACGTACAAATTTTTTCTAGAAATTTTGTATATTGTTATTTGATATACGGTGTGCGTACGAAAAGCTAAAATCTATAGGATATTATTCTCCTTTATTTTTCCCTGAAAATAAATACTACAGTATTTATTTTTCCCTGAAAACAACTACATTATGATGAATAGGCTGAATAGTTTTAGACCAATAGACTGTACGGTTTGTTTCATATGGATCGTACAATTTCTGCTATTTTTACAGTCTGTATGCTGATGAAAGATTCTTCTATCGAAACAAAAAAAGTACGGAAAGGAGGCAACGATGCCGCAAATCGAGATTTTGGAGGGTTTACAATCTTGACAAAAAGGGATCCAAAAATCGTAAAATTTGAATCGTCTGAAAGTCGATATCTAGAGGGGTAATTCCAAGGCTTTGAAAAATTAATTTTTGAAATTGTAAATTTCGATCAAAATTGGTTTGAAAATTCTTAGGTTTTGACAACCTCGATGCGGTTCGAAATTCCCAACGATATTCGTTGAACCCTAGAGTACGCTTTATGTTCGACCTATTCGCTTCACCACTAGGAACGCGAAAGATTTGATGTTTCTTCCCGATACGTATAATGAAGAGGGCCCCAACTGGCAGTGTCACTCTCCACGCCTCCTTCCCTTAAACCCTCTGTCAAAACCGCTTGCTTCAGAAGATATTTCCATTTCTACCCTTCCTCCCCTTCACCTCCCTCCGCCGCCAGCAAGCATGGCGACGCGGCGATGCCTCCTCCGCCTCCTCTTCGCTTTCCGCTCATCGCTTCACAGTTCCTCAGCCCCTGGCGCCGGCCTCTATCACGGCACGAACCCTAAACGTCCCTTGCCCAGCCCCTCACGCCGCACAGCCCCCGCGTTAACTCACCTCCCCCCGGCTCTTCCCCTCGCGCTGCCACTCGCATCCCTGATCCTCCCTGTGACGAGGAGGAGGGGGACGATGACAATCACTGCGGACGAAGAGCGGGAGCGAGGACGATTGGGGGGAGGAGGAGGAGTTGGCGTTGAAGCTCCCAGCGGGAAAGACGGAGGAGAGTAGAAGGTGGCGGATGGGCGAGTCGGAGATAGGCTATAAGGTGGTGGCCCTTTGGGCCGAACGAGGAAGCCCTTCAAGGCTCCTACAGCCCGTCTTCGCCGTCGTCTCAGGTCAGCTCCATCTGTTCCAGCTTTCGTCGTTTGGTCGTGGATTGGTGGGTGATTGGAGTTACGGTTGCTTCTTCCTGCAGATTGTTCGCATCAGTTTAAGCGTAAGCATGGCGATTCAATCTTCACGGCAGAGGTTGAAGTTTGCGATGTGGAATGATAAGGAATTGTGCCACCTTTGAACGCAACTGTTACTTTTATTGGAATTACCAGAATGCGTTAGATAACTTATGTCTAGGCAAGCTGCAACTTATAATTGATACGGTATAGTTGAGGTTATGAGATCATGATTTCAGTGCAGAGGTTTATCGTCTTTGCCCATATGGTGATGGTGATAAATGATACCTATTGTTGTAAACTCGAGTTCACTGGATCATAGAGGCACTTGAACATTTAAGATGTAGATTGTATGGAATGCATGATCTAATCTTGTACAATTATCCACTGTTAGCTCTTTTGATTACTGAGTTTTGTTTCAATTTATGATGAGAGCTTTGAACTTTTCATATTAAGAAATATTCCATTCTAAGCTTGCAAGAGTATGTGGACGTGTTAGAAACATGAACTGTGTGCCTAAGTGGAACCTTAATGAGCGGATACTTTGTTTTATTGCATTCAATGGTTTATTCTGTCACTACACCTCTATTTTCATTCTCATAATACCACTTTCCATTAGTGCCAGCCCCAGTAGGTCTCTCACTTGCTTCTCTATATTTTTCCAATATCTATTCGAAAGTTTGCTGAGTTTGTTGCCTCGTACTGGTGTAGTTAATTTTGAATCGAGTTTCATTGGCTTGGCTCACAAGCGTCAAACAGTCATTTGGGAGGCCAATTCTTCCTTGATACTGCTGTTCATGCTGTCGTTGAAGAGCATGTAGGAAGACACTTCTTGCAACGCATTTATTTCACGTTCAGGAGATGTATATTCAGTCGTGAACAGTCTTTGCATTAGGCATTTAGTTCCATGAAATGATTGCTAGTCTTTATTTGTTGAAACAAGTTTTGCAAGCAATCGAAATGATTGCTAGTATTTATTTGTTGGAAACAATGTGCCAAGCAACATCAGTTAAAAGGTTAAACTTTAAGGGAAATTTTTTCTTTGGGGGGGCCAATTTTTGCCCAAAATTTTTAAAATTGCGGATAAGCAAAGGTATACAGATTTCTTTCTCTTCCATATTATCAAGGAACGTTAATATGCATTGGAAACCGGTCTTGCATGGCATAGGTATACACAGTGATCTATGTATTTAAAGGCTGATGTACCTTGGTACTTTTTTATTGTATGCTGTCATTTAGGTTTGGGACAGATGTGTGTCTGTAGTAACGGAAGTTCTCCACATCTAAAGGACTACAACATTACTTGATTTACTTGTGCATAGGAAAATTCGCAAAAAACAAGTGTGCATATTTCTTGCAGTTTCCTTTGTTATCTACCATCAACTGATGATGTTAACATGCTAAAGATCTACATTATGCTATGCTGGAGCATGCTTCTGATCGCATCTCTCTGTCTGCTTACAACTTATAGTTTGTATGAGAGTAGCAGACACTATGCGTTTTTCATTACTTTGAAGGACCATGAACTAATTTCATTGGCCTGCCATTCCATCCTATTGCTACTTCACAATTTGATCCCTCCAAACTACCAAATTAACTAAAATGAAAATATATAAGCTATATCCTCAAATACATTATGGGGAGTTAATTTCTGCTACTTTTAAACTTCTGGATTTTCCTGACATCCATTTCTGCCCTCCTATGTGCTAAAGAAAACATTTGATAACAAAAGAAACTTTCACCAGCTTTTGTGAGTTCAAAGATTTGCTCTCAAGTTGCAAGACACTATAACACATTTTTTGACTCAAATATTCTTGATGTGGTTTTTCAGGCCCTAGATGCAAAAGTTATTATATTCAAGAAGAAAGAAGAAAAAATTACCGCCGAACAAAGGGCCATCGTCAGGTAATTTCATATCAGTTGTTTTCATTATTTTGTGTTCTTCAAATAAAAGATGCTACTATTGATCGTTATTCCCTGCATTACTTAGTAACATAGTTACTTTATGCCTGACAATTTTCAGGAGTTGACAAGCTGAGAATAACCAATATTGAAGGAATTGATAAGTCAGAGCTGCTGCTGTTGCTGCTTAAATTAAGGCAAATAATCAAGGACAGGGCTTTCTTGTGTTTATGTTGACACTTTCGAGGGCAGTCCTACATGATGTCCTTCAATCAAATCTTGATGCGCATGCTGTGGCTTATTCTCATTCACAATTGAAAGAGCCAAAATCTGACGCTCTTGTCTATGTATCCACATTTGTGCACGGGCTACTCAAGCTATGCTTTCTCACACAATGCCAAGTCTTGACCAGTTTTGGAACTTTGGATATTCTGATGTGGATCATATTTGTAGTTACAAAGATAACTGACTTTCCATTTTCTTTTTTTTTTGCATTTACTGGCGTACCTCCTTGAATGTCTTCTGGTGCATCAGTTGCCATGTATACTGTTCCAGACATGCATAATGAAGCTGAAAGTTTGGTTCCCATTTGGTTAGAAATCTGAACTGAAACTGTAAATGCCTGCTAATATAACTAAAAATATGATGATATAGTAACATAGTAGTAATATGATGGAGTAATAAGAATATCAGGATATCAAAACAAGAATTGAAAGCGGCGATATCCATCTGATATTCTCTAGAGGATATCAGGCCTACTCATATCCATATTTGCAAACTGACACCACTCTATTTTAGCTGCTATTATATGCTTTCTTTCAGAAGAAGAGACATTACAGAGCAAAATAGAGAATGAATTTCACTTTTAAGGACCAATACAAAATGCTCTTTATTTTGGGAACGAATCCTATACACACAAGTTTTCCCGTGCACAACAACTAACAAATATCTTAAAAATTCTAAAAAAAATTATACATGTACTTCCAATAATACTATACCTATATATAAAGTCTTATCTTCAAATTCAAATTTATACTCTTAAAACTGTTAGATTTTTTTACAACTAAAATATAATGAATTTGAAGGTGTAATACTATTGAAAGTACATGTACAAATTTTTCTAGAAATTTTTGTGATATTTGTTATTTGATATACGGTGTGCGTACGAAAAGCTTAAATCTATAGGATATATTCTCCTTTATTTTTCCCTGAAAATAAATACTACAGTATTTTTATTTTTCCCTGAAAACAACTACTATATGATGATAGGCTGAATAGTTTTTTTAGACGATAGACTGTACGGTTTGTTTCATATGGATCGTACAATTTCTGCAACTTTTACAATTTTGTATGCTGATGAAAGATTCTTCTATCGAAACAAAAAGTACGGAAAGGAGGCAACGGATCCCGCAAATCGAGGATTTGAGGGTTTACAATCTTGAAAAAAACGGATCAAAAATCGTAAAATTTTGAACCGGTCTGAAAGTCGATCTCGAGGGGTAATTCCAATGGCTTTTGAGAAATTTAATTTTGAAATTGTAAATTCGATCAAAATTGGTTGAAGTTTTTTAGGATTTGACATCTCGATGGGGTCGAAATTCCCAACGACATATCGTGAACCATGGAGAGTACGTTTTATGTTCCGACGTATTACGCTTCACCACTAGAACGCGAAGATTTGATGTTTCTTCCCGATACGTAATGAAGAGGGCCGACTGGCAGTGTCACTCTCCGCGCCTCCTCCCCTTAAACCCTCGTCAAAACCGCTGCTTCAGAGAATATTTCCATTTCTACCCCTTCCTCCCCTTCACCTCCCTCCGCCGCCGTCGCAGCCATGGCGACGCGGCGATGCCTCCTCCGTCTCCTCTCGCGCCGCCTCATCGCTCACAGTCCTCAGCCCCTGGCGCCGGCCTCTATCGCGGCACGAACCCAAACGTCCTTGTCCCAGCCCCTCGCGCTGCATAGCCCCCGCGTCCTGGTCCGGACTATATAACGTGGAATGGCAACAATTTGTACAGTACGGACCATGCGAACAGAGTGAGGATCGTCCGGACTATATAATGTGAAATGGCAACAATTTGTACAGTACAGACCGTCCGAACAGGGTGAGGATGGTCCGGACTGTATTATGTGAAATCGCAACAATTTGTACAGTGCGGACCGTCCGAACAGCTTGAGGATGGCCCGGACTATACAATGTGAATTGGCAATTTGTACGGTTCGGACCGTCCGAACAAGGTGAGGATGGTCCGGACTATATAATATGAAATGGCAACAATTTGTACATTACGGACCGTCCGAAAAGAGTGAGGATGGTCTGGACTATATAATGTGAAATGGCAACATTTTGTACAGTGCGGACCGTCCTAACATCTTGAGGATGGTCCGGACTATATAATGTGAAATGGCAATTTGTACTGTTCGGACCGTCCGAACAACGTGAGGATGGTCCGGACTATATAATTGAAATGGCAATAATTTGTATAGTGCGGACCGTCCTAAACATTTGAGATGGTCCGGACTTTATAACGTGAAAATGAATTTGTACGGTCCGGACCGTCCGACATGAGGATGGTCCGGACTATTAACGTGAAATGGCAACAATTTGTACAGTACGGACCGTCCGAACATGGTGTAGATGTCCGGACTATATAATGTGAAATGACAACAATTGTACAGTGCGGACCGTTCCGAACATTTTGAGGATGGTCCGGCTAGATGATGTGAAATGGCAATTTGTACAGTTCGGACCATCCGAACAAGGTGAGGATGGTCCGGACTATATAATTGAAATGGCAAAAATTTGTACAGTACAGACCGTCCGAACACGGTGTGGATGGTCCGGACTATATAATGTGAAATGGCAGCAATTTGTATAGTACGGACCGTCCAAACATGGTGAGGATAATCCCGGGCGTGTATCTAGCCCCGGTCGCAGCTTGGCTCCCGGGCGCATATCTAGCCCCGGTCGGAGCCCTTGGCTCCCGGGTGCGTATCTAGTCCCGGTCGGAGCCCTTGGCTCCGGGACCTCCTCCGGTCAGAGCCGTTGGCTCCCGGGGGGTATCTAGCCCCGGTCGGAGCCCTTGGCTCCCGGTATGTACCTAGCCCCGATCGGAGCCGGGACTCCCGGGCACATGTTTGAGCCGAGGCACGGATTCCCGAATCCGTGCCCCGGGTCCGACACCGAGGTGCCGAACCAGGGCGGCCTCGCCAAGGCGAGTGCAAGCCTAGGAACGCGACACCCGGAATAGGGCGCGATAGCTCGGACAGCACCGCCCCGGCGAGAATGCATCCAGAAGGTCGTCTCACTTTCCATATTTCATGCCCGGACCCCCGGAACCTGGCTCATATCAAAACCGTATTTCAGTCCGGGGCCCCCGGGTCCCGAGCACATGCCTTTCCCCAGCCTCGAGGCTCGCGAGGGAAGCGAGTCCGAGCTCCATTCCTAGGCGCATCAAGCATCTTCAAAAATCTATCTGTATAAACATCCTGTAAGTTGCGGTGAGCCCGGGCCAGCGCCGGATCTCTCTAAGATCTCAGCGCTGGCCCGGGCCCCATGTATATACACTTTACATTAGCAGCATTTTTTAATATCCTTCCCGGTCTCGTTCCTCTCGCCTGTTTCCACGTGTTGCGCTCGGGGCTGTCTCATCCCTTGGGGGCATAATCGGGCCGCGCCCGTGCGACGGTTGGGGTTCGCGCATTATCATCAATTCCCTACCGACGAGTTACGGTATCCCGGGCTAAACCCGGGGCGTTGTCGAGCTCGCGGGACCGTGGTGGAGCCCCTCTGTATGGTACCCCGGGTCCCAGCGGCTCCGGTGCCCCCGCTGGCTAGCCTTGGGGTCGGTTCTTTCTGGAGATAGGGGGTGAAATGGTTATGCGTGATCTTTTCCTCCGCACGGTTGCGACTCTGAGGATGCGTTCGGGAGGTGATCGATGCCACCGTTCGTTAGCACGGGACAGACAAAGGAACGAGCCGAATGCTCTCACAGTTCGTCATATGCAGATTAGACCAATTCCCGGCAGGATTAAGCAGGCGTTCCGAACCTCGACGCGGCCTGCGGAGCCCGGTCTGGCCGGCTCCTCCCCGGCAATTGCCGAGGCGCCGGGCGCTCCGCTGCCTGGCCACCCCGTGCTCGGTCAAGTCCGCTCCCGCGGCTTCGCGGCGCCCCTCTCCGCGCCCCCGGGGCCCGGAACACAGGAAGGGTCAAGCCTACGGGTTTAGCCGTTTCCGCGGGACTCGTGCTCGGTCGCCCGCGGCCCCTTGGTACCTAGCTCCCGGGGACCTGGGCGCTATGGCGGGCCACGGCGGATCGGCCCGACGCTCAACGCTCTCGGCCCCGGGATCGTACTAGCGAGGCAATGCCGCCCTTCGCAATATCCAAATACGTTACCTCATCCGACTTTACATATTGCTCAAACTTGTATTCTCCCTCTATTTGTATGGTATTTCTGCAGACAGCGAGCGTGGCGCTCGTCGTAGAGCGCCCCCCGCCTGGCAAACATACGGCCCGGGACTTACCTCCCGGGCCCGATTCTGAGGAGCCCAACCCGGGACGGCATCGCCAAGGCGAGTGCGGGCCTTGGACGCGGCGCCCAGAACAACTCGAATAGGGCACGATCTCCCGGACTGCATTGCCCCGGCGAGCACGCCCGGAGAGATCGTCCCGATTCGTCCCACATTACAGTTTGGGGCCACCCGATCCCGGACATACTTAGGGTACGACCGCCCGGACTTCATCGGACGCGATGGCAAGTCCGGGCGGTTCGTCCCGACCAGGTCTAGGGCCTCCGGGCCCCATAGGGTACGACTGCTCGGACTTCATCGGACGTGATGGCAAGTCCGGGTGGTTCGTCCCGAGCCAGTCCGGGGCCTCCGGAAACATATAGGGGGTGATAATCCGGACCGCACCACCCTGTCGAGCGCGAGTCCGGGCAGGCCGCTCCCGGTTGACAAATTCCCGGTTGAACGGCTGCTCCCGGTCGATCGGCCGCTCCTAGTTGATTAGTTCCCGGTAGATCGGCTGCTCCCGGTGGAACGGCTGTTCCCGGTTGATCGGTTGCTCCCGGTTGATAGTTTTTTTCTGGTCTCTCGAGTTCGCTCGCTCCTGGTTGATCGGCCGCTCCTGGTTGATTAGTTCCCGGTTGATCGGCTGCTCCCGGTTGACCGACCGCTCCCGATAGATCGGCACCTCCCGGTTGAGGATCTTCTCCCGGTATCGAGAGCTCGCTCACGAGGAAGCTAAGCCTGAGCACGGCCCCTGACAGGCCGGAACCAGAGAGCATATAACAGGTGTCGATATGCTTCCTCGGCGAGGCGCCGCTCTTCGCTCATTACCAGCTTCTCCTCGGCAAGAAAGTTGTCCCGATATGGTTCACATTTTAGTCCGGGGCCCTGGGTCCCGGGCGCATATTCGAGCCGAGGCGCGGATTCCCGAATCCGCGCCCCAAGCCCAACACCGAGGTGCCGAACCAGGGCGGCCTCGCCAAGGCAAGTGCAAGCCTAGGAACGCGACACCCGAAGTAGGGCGCGATGACCCGGATAGCACCGCCCCGGCGAGAATGCGTCCGGAAGGTCATCTCACATCCCATATTCAAGCTCGGGGCCCTGGGTCCCGAGCACATATTTGAGCTGAGGCACGGATTCCCGAATCCGCGCCTCGGGGTGGACACCGAGGTGCCGAACCAGAGCGGCCTCGCCAAGGCGAGTGCAGGCCTAGGAACGCGACACCCGAAGTACGGCGCGATAGCCCGGATAGCACCGCCCCGGCGAGAATGCGTCCGGAAGGTCGTCTCACATCCCATATTCAAAGCCCGGGCCCCCGAAACCCGGCTTATATCAAAAAAATATTCCTGTCCGGGGCCCCCGGGTCCCGGACACTTATTCTCCGCATGATAGCCAGGGCCCCAGGTCCTGAGCACATGCTGGACTCGGGCTCGCGAGGGAAGCGAGTCCGAGCTCCATCCCCAGACAAGGGACCCCCAGTACAAGCGACCTCCAAAAAACACAATAAACCAAGGTACGAAAAATGTAAACATAATCATATACATATGCAAACACCTCTCTTTGTACAAGACAGGCAAAACCGGAGCGCAAGCACAAGCGAGGCCCGGAGATGTCATCGCACGAGGGAAGGTCACCGAGTACTTCGCACCGAACCCCGGGCGCGCCAGAAGGTCAGCGCTCGGGGGCATGGAGGGCCCCGGGCCCCGAAGGCGGCCGCGGATGGCGTCAGAAGGGAACCGGTGTCATCCCCGAACTCTTCGTCGACATCGGCTCCACCAGATGCTCGCCACAGTCGAGGAACCCTGCCCCCGGGCAGCGGACTCGGCCACGGCCTCCCGCGCCTCCTCGCGAACCTCCACGACTTTCTCGCGCGCGCCGAATTCACGCCCCCGAGACCGCGAGCCCGGCCTCTTGGGCCCGGACGCTTCCCTGCCTCCGGGGAAGTGTTTCCTTCTCCCGCGCCTCCATCTCCGACCAGGCGCGGGAGGCCTCATCGGCGGCAGATTCGGTGGCGACCTTCGATTGGACGACGCACCTCTCTACCGCCGCGATCTCCGGCCAGCGGGTTGCCGCAAGGAACTCGGTGGTAACGCCCGGGTCCCGGGCACATAATCCAGTCTACGCAACAAGTCTTCAAGCTACACCAGTCCAAGGCGAACCAGGTTCACCCCGCGTCGCCTCTTTTCTTCAAGACGTGGCCCTGTTCCTGCCCGGGGCTGATCCCGGCCGAGCAACAGGGCCAGGGGCCACTGTCGGCGAAATAGGACTGGGGGTCCCACGTTCTGCGGGGACGCGCGGATCTCCGGCCACGCCAGCTCCTCCGTGCCCACATTCTACAGAAGAGACGGCCAGCTACGGTCAACGTCCCGCTGGGCGCCCGGGGCGCCATCTCCATCGGCCCCGGGTGCCGATGCCCAGGCCCGGGGCCGACTGCCGGCTTGTTAACGCCAAAATTTGGTAAGGCCCTGTATCAGATTCGGTCAAAGGAGAGATTGCAGTCAACTGACGAAAAAGAGACCGGAATTGAGAAGGAGCCGTGAAGACCGTTACTTGGCAGTTATTTACTGTACCTATTAATTAGGCAAGTGTTTATCTTTAGGAAACCTGACCTCGTGTCCGGTCAGGATTAGTTAGCATTTTTCTGTTATGGATAGAAAATCATGTATCGTGTCCTATAAGGACTCATGTCAACTCGGGTTACGTATACGTATGCCCGGTTGCCTTGTAAATCATCACAACGATCAATACAACTTCGGCGCATCGCCACCCTTACGACGGGATCCTGCTTCTCGAGCCGGGCTGCATCGGTTAGGTCCGAACTCCTGCGAGAGGGTAAGTCTCGTTACCCCGGCTACCTATCGGCTAGGACTTTCTCGGTTAGGTCCGATATTCTAGTCGGTTTATGGTAGTCGGCTTACCACGATATATTTAGTTTATCTATGGCTGCATCAGTTCAGTTTGATCTCATAGGTTAATTAGGTATATCACATCACGCGTGCATAGATCGTATCGGCTTATCGGTATAGCTTATCGACAGTTTGTGCTGCATCGGTTAGGTCCGACCTACTAAGCTGCCCCGATAAGTTATTCCTGTTAAGTCGATACTTTACGTGCAAGCGTCTTATCGGAGTGTATAGCCGATAAGTTATCATACACATCACGATCGCATTAGATCTATCGGCCTATCGAGATCTCACTATTATTACCAGTCTGTGCTGCAACGGTTGGTCCGATCTACTAGACTGAATAATAGCGTTATTCTTAGTAAGCCGATGGGCCTCATGCGATGTTGTTATCGGAGTGCTTAGCCGATGAGTTATCTCTTTTTTAAATACAGCCGATTATACTGCTTGCCTTGTTATATTTCTTGCCTACATTACTGTTACGATCGGCTGAGGACTAGCCGATCGGTGTACTATGCCGATCGCCGATCCGAGCGCAAGCACAAGCGGGTTCCCGGGCACGAGCACAGGTAAGGGCCCGGGCATGGGTATGGACAGTAGATGAAGACCCCGGGAGCCGATGTGAGCAAGGGCCCGGGCACGGGTGCGGGCAACACCTTCACAGCGATACCAGTAACTCTAAACTATAATCGGCTGCCATCATCGGCTTCCTGTTTACTCATGCTTTCTGTTTGCTTATCTTACCAAGTCTATAGCCGTCTTTTGAACATCTCTTCGATGATCGGCTAGCACAATATTTATTTATTTTATTATTGCTCATGCCATCATCGGCTTCCAGTCGATGTATAAGTGCTACAGTGCGTATCGGCCATCGGCCGATGATGCGAGTCCCGATCGGCTTCGAAGCCGATTGGCTCATGGATCTAATATTTTCTATCTCCTTGTCAATTACCAGGTCAAATTGACTGGCACGCCTACGAACCTCAAGATTTAGGACCTGCACTGGAGTTAAGCAGATCTCCCAGGCCTTCGCGTCTCTAGGCGCTGAACCAGATCGTCAACAAGCGTTTTTTGGCACACCCGGCGATTTCGGCGTCAACACGTTTTGGCACGCCTGGTGGGACCACGAAGTTTCAACCCAAAGTTTCGGCGCAAGAATTCAAAACAAGACTTCAACATGGCCGGAAAAGAGGTCAAGACGGACAATGTGATTCCGGTCACCATGGAAGATTTAACTGAAGAGCAAAAACAGCAAGTTGAGCAGACTATGACAAATTTCCAGAAGCTGTGCTTAGAATCCTTCAGCTTGACAAGGCAAGGGCCGATTCAGAAGTCTCAGTTTCCAAAGCCAGTACTGGTAGGAGAATCGAGCCGCACACAACCCGAGAGTCCACCAATTAAGCCTTTGCAGGAGATGGTCAATGAGGCTGTTCACCATGCGCTCATCAATCAGTCGGGAGTCTTGGTAAACACACTGCATAATCTCATCAAAAAGACTGTCGATGGATCGATTACCCAAGAACCAACTCGGGGTCCTGTTTTTCTCCCGCCAAAGATGGAACCAAATCAAGTTAATTACAACATCAGTAGGGATGTACCAGAACACTTGTTCACACGGAACCAGGCTGGGGGCAACAGGATATTCCTGCTGGATACCACCGATCTAGTTATTATGGAGGATATCAACAGAATTGTCCAGCAGGCGGAGCCGATCCAAATACTTACCAGAGGGAGTATCACAGACAAAATCGGCAACCAACCCCACCGATACAGTATCAACAGTATCAACAGGAGAATGTAAGAGAAGAAGACTTATCGGCACGGGTTGAAGAGATAGTAAGGGAGCAGTTCGGGATCAAGCCCAAGGAACAAGCGTTCATGTATCGGCACCCATATCCTGAGTGGTTTGACAGGGTTCCGTTACCACACCGATACAGGGTCCCGGATTTCTCTAAGTTCTCAGGGCAGGACAACACGTCTACAGTAGAACATGTTAGCCGATTCCTGGCACAGTGCGGGGAGGCATCGGCTGAAGAGGCCCTGAGGGTTAGGTTTTTTCCCTTATCACTATCCGGATCGGCTTTTACATGGTTCTCTTCATTACCGCCGAATTCTGTTCGGGGGTGGGCCGATCTGGAGAAACAGTTTCATAAATATTTCTTTGCTGGAATTCATGAGTTGAGACTGTCAGATTTGACATCGGTTAAGCAACGACCAGATGAAACAGTACCGGAATATGTTCAGCGATTTCGGGATATCAGAAACCGATGTTATAGTTTGAACCTGAGTGATGGGCATCTGGCTGATCTGGCTTTCCAGGGTCTCTTGGCGCCGATTAAGGAGAGATTTTCTTCGCAAGAGTTTGAATCCCTGTCGCACTTGGTACAGAAGGTATCGGCTCATGAAAGCCGATTTCAAGAGGCAAAAAGGGACAAGTACCAGAGGAGGGTTGCTCAAGTACAGGTCTATTCATCGGACTCAGACGATGAGGAATCCGATGCTGAAAGTTGGATTGGCGGAGTGGGCCAGGAACAGGAAATCAGTATCATGCCCATGGGTCAAAGATATTGGCAAGGAGGAGAGGTATGACTTTGATATCAATAAAGCCGATAAAATCTTCGATCTGTTATTGCAAGAAAAGCAGATACAACTTCCGCCAAACCATGTGATTCCGTCGGCCGAAGAACTGAAGAAGAAGAAATATTGCAAGTGGCACAATGCGATATCGCATCACACCAACGAGTGCAAAGCTTTTCGGCAACAGATTCAATCGGCGGTCGAGCAAGGACGAATCAAGTTTGAAGACAAGAAGCCGATGAAGATAGATGGGCACCCGTTCCCTGTAAACATGGTCTATGCGGGTCATCGTCAAGGGCTCAAACCGATGAAGGAAGACGTCAGAATAAATCGAGGATTACTTCATCGGGTATGATAGAGAAGTACTCAAGGTACGATGAACAGAGGGATGAACCAGAACAATATAATCCGCACTGGAACTGCCCATTCTTCCGATTTTGCTGGGATCAAGGGATGAGATTGCCATCAGTAGAAGATTGCCCCGAATGCAGTAGTATGGGGGATCGCCGTGATCAGCAGCAGAGGTTTTCACAAGATCGGCCGTCTCGGAAAAGAGCATCGGTTCATAGCCGATTAGGGCCGATCCATGAAGAGTTCTTTGAAGAAGACAAAGAGGGAGTACATGAGAAACAAATCCAGAGTCCTCAGTGGTGTCCTAGTGGCATATTCACGAAGAATCAGAAGAGAAGGGCACAACGGTTACGGCACCGGGAGCAAAAGGAAGAGCAGCGCCAAGATCAGGAGGAAGCCGATCATCGTCCCAAGAGGACTAAACAAGTTTGGCGAGTAAGGAGGAAGGACGATGAAGCACATCGGCTCTAGTGAGCATGGTTTTCTTTCTGCCTCAGGGAGTACAGGCACTTTTTCGTCAGACGAGGAAGGCGATGAGGAAGTTTTCGCTCAGTTAACACTACAACCTGACCAAGCTACATTTGATAAACCCAAAGAGTCAGAGCATCGGCACCTAAAGCCATTATACATCAAGGGCTATGTAAATGGGAAGCCGATGACAAAGATGCTGGTTGACGGAGGAGCAGCAGTTAATCTCATGCCTCATACCACATTCCGGAAGTTGGGGAAGACCGCCGAAGATCTAATCAAGACAAATATGGTGCTTAAAGACTTCGGGGGAAATTCATCAGAGGCGAAAGGCGTGTTGAACGTGGAGCTAACAGTGGGAAACAAGACATTGCCAACCACGTTTTTCGTTATCGACGGAAAGGGATCGTACAGCTTGCTCCTCGGCAGGGATTGGATTCACGCAAATTGTTGCGTGCCTTCGACAATGCATCAATGTCTGATACAGTGGCAGGGAGATCAGGTCGAAGTGGTCTTGGCAGATCGGTCAACCAACATTGCAATGACCGATCTACCGGTTTGGGAAGCCGATGGTGTTGATTGCCTATCTGGGAAAGTTTGGGAAGGAGACTATCTCAAGGTTACTAGCCAGGGGATACAGCCGATCCAGCAAGTCGGCTCTGAATTGTTGCTCTGATGGGTTCTATTGAAGACTTTGAGGGGAAATTGGGGCAAGGATTTACGTCGGCTGATGATTTGGAAGAGATCGATATTGGACCAGGAGATAGACCAAGGCCGACGTACATAAGCAAGAAATTGTGCCCTGAACTCCGGGAAGATTTGATAAAATTGCTGAAAGAGTATCGGGAGTGTTTCGCCTGGGAGTACCATGAGATGCCAGGATTAAGCCGATCAATTGTTGAACATCGGCTGCCCATTAAACCAGGATATCGGCCATTCAAGCAAGCTCCAAGGAGATTCAAGGCAGAATTATACGAGCCAATCAAGGCAGAAATTACAAGGTTGTATGACACCAAGTTCATTAGACCATGCCGATATGCTGAATGGGTTTCTAATATCGTCCCGGTGGAGAAGAAAAACGGAAAATTGAGGATATGTATTGACTTCCGGGATCTGAACAAAGCTACCCCCAAAGATGAGTACCCGATGCCGATAGCGGATTTATTGGTGGATGCCGCATCAGGGCATAAGATTATCAGCTTCATGGACGGCAATGCAGGGTATAATCAGATTTTTATGGCAGAAGAAGATATACACAAGACTGCGTTTCGGTGTCCTGGAGCTATCGGCTTGTATGAGTGGGTAGTAATGACTTTTGGATTAAAGAGTGCCGGTGCGACTTATCAGAGAGCGATGAATTATATATTTCATGATCTCATCGGCTTGTTGGTAGAAATCTACATTGATGATGTGGTGGTTAAGTCTAAAAGTGAGGAAAGCCATATAGCCGATTTGCGAAGAGTGCTGGAGAGGGCCAAGAAATACGGACTAAGGATGAATCCCAATAAGTGCGCTTTTGGTGTATCGGCTGGGCAATTTTTGGGCTTCATGGTTCATGAGCGAGGAATTGAAGTTAGTCAGCGAAGCATCAGAGCTATTAAGACTACGGAGCCACCAAGCAATAAGACAGAGCTGCAGTCATTGATCGGCAAGATTAATTTTGTGAGGAGATTTATATCAAATTTATCAGGGAAGATTGAATCTTTCACGCCGTTGTTGAAGTTGAAGGCCGATCAAGAGTTTGTGTGGGGGACAGCACAGCAGAGGGCATTTGACGAGATCAAGAGTTATCTGAGTTCCCCACCAATTTTAATTCCGCCGCAGAGAGGAGTACCGTTCAGGTTATATTTATCAGCCGATGAGAAATCCATCGGATCTGTTTTGATTCAAGAATTTGAAGGCAAAGAGCGGGTTGTGTTTTATCTGAGCAGAAGGCTTTTGGATGCTGAAACAAGATATCCTGCGGTGGAGAAATTATGCCTGTGCTTATATTTCTCGTGTACAAAGTTAAGGCATTACATCCTATCGGCTGAGTGTACAGTGGTTTGCAAAGCCGATGTGGTCAAATATATGTTATCGGCTCCAGTCTTGAAAGGGCGAGTCGGTAAATGGATTTTTGCTTTGACAGAGTTCGACTTAAAATATGAATCGGCTAAAGCGATCAAGGGACAGGTAGTGGCCGATTTCATTGTACAGCACAGGGGGCCTCATGAGAATTATGTGGAACCGGTCCCATGGACTTTGTTTTTTGATGGATCGGTTTGCAAGCATGGATCTGGTATCGCTTAGTTATTATATCGCCTCGGGGGGCAAGTTTTGAGTTTGCTTTTACAATTAAGCCTTATCGGACTAACAATCAAGCAGAATACGAGGCGGTGTTGAAAGGGCTTAAACTTTTAAGAGAGATAGGAGCCGATATCATAGAGGTTGTTGGTGATTCCTTATTGGTGATCAAGCAGTTGTCTGGGGAGTATGAGTGTAGGGATGATGTTTTGAGATCATATTATGAAGAGTGTACAGATTTGTTAAAGGATTTCAAGATGGTATCAATGAATCATATTCCCAGGGAGCAGAACTTAGAAGCCAACGATCTTGCTCAGGTTGCTTCTGGTTATCGGCTGGATAAGCAGGTTGAGGTTGAAATAGCCGATAGCGACGTTCAAGACAAGGCCGATGACTGGAGACAGGAGATAATTAATTACTTGCAAAATCCGTCGCAGTCGGTCTCCAGGAAAATTCGGTACAAGGCTACTAAATATGTGTTGCTTGATGGGGAACTGTATTATCGGACTTTTGAAGGAGTTCTACTTAGGTGCTTGAATCTGGAAGAGGCCAAAGTGGTTATGTGCGAGGTACACGAAGGCATCTGTGGGACTCATCAGTCGGCTCATAAGATGAAGTGGTTGCTGAGAAGAGTGGGATATTTTTGGCCGACAATGCTGGAAGATTGCTTCAGATATTATAAAGGATGTCAAGATTGTCAGAAATTTGGAAATATACAGCGAGCACCAGCATCGGCTATGAATCCTATCATCAAACCGTGGCCGTTCAGAGGATGGGGAATTGACATGATCGGCCAGGTTTTTCCTCCATCAAGTAAAGGACATAAGTTCATATTGGCGGCAACAGATTATTTTACCAAGTGGGTAGAGGCGATTCCTTTGAAGAAAGTTACATCCAAGGAAGCGATCGAGTTTGTGAAGGAGCATATAATTTATCGATTTGGGATTCCTCAGACGATAACTACTGATCAGGGGCTATTTTTGTGTCTGATGAATTTCAACAGTTTGCTGCCAGTATGGGAATCAAGTTGCTAAATTCGTCGCCGTATTATGCTCAGGCCAATGGGCAGGCAGAAGCTTCTAACAAGAGTTTGATCAAGTTGATTAAGCGGAAAATTGATGAGCAGCCGCGGCGATGGCATACTTCATTAGCCGATTCATTATGGGCCTATCGGATGGCATGTCATGGATCTACTAGGGTGCCACCGTATCAGTTAGTGTATGGACATGAAGCGGTTTTACCTTGGGAGACTAACATCGGCTCTAGGAGGATTTCTTTGCAAGATCAGTTGACAGCCGATGATTATTATAACTTAATGACAGATGAACTTGAAGATTTGGCTCAGAATCGGTTAAGGGCATTGGAAAGGATTAAGGAAAACAAGGCTAGGGCAGCTTCGGCATTACAACAAAAAAGTGGTGAATAAATCGTTTGCCGAGGGAGATCTTGTATGGAAGTTGATTTGCCGGTCGGGTCCAGAGATAGCAGATTTGGAAAGTGGTCACCTAATTGGGAAGGGCCCTATCGGATTAATCGTTGTGTGCCTGGTAATGCCTATATATTAGAAGATCTTGACGGGACAGAGTTTGCTAAAGCACTTAATGGGAAATATCTCAAGAAATACTACCCTAGCGTTTGGATCAACTCTTAAATCGGTTAAGTGCAGCCGATTTTATTTTCAGAAAGCCGATGTTTTGCATCGCCTAAAGACAGCCGATATCAATTGGTATCGCCTTTAGATCAAATAAACAAAAATGATATTAAGGGGCAGTTAAAGGAAACAGGCAGCAGAGCCGATCAAGTTATGTTACAGTACAGCCAGCGTATTTCAGGAAGTCATCAATTGTTAAGTTACAAGAATTTTTGGATAGTTTCGATCGCACGCAGGCGGATCTGGTCAATCTCATTGATGGCGCGAATGTCGTCTTCATCGGAGCCCGGGATTATCTTCAAATTTTTGCGCCGATGAACGACTTGACGCACCGTTGCTGCGACCTTTGCTTCTTGGTCTTGTATGGCTTGCGGCAGGCCGATAAGCTGGGACTCTGTGGCTTCAAGATCCTTGCGAACTTTTTCAAGTTCCGCCAGCAAATCGGCCTCCTTCTTCTTCAATTGATCTAGCCTGATTGGAGCTCTTGGGGGGCAGCAGCCATATCATCAAGTCTTTTCTTATCTGTCTGAGCTAGCAGCCGATCGGCTTGGATATCTGCGGTGATCTTCTGTTGGTCAGCACGATCGGCTATGCGCTGTCTAAGCTTGATGAGTTTGAACCTATGAGACTCCAGGTATGCCGCGGGGTTAATGCATCGACGAGTTCTTCGGGCAGGTAGTGTTCGATTTCTGCAAGCCTTGCCCGGATTGGCCCACAGTCTTCTGCTAGCGCATCAATTGGGTTTTCAGCCGATTGAGGATGTTTGTTAAGTAATCACGCACATCGGTTGGAAAGGATGGCTTGGTTACTGCGCTAGTGGCTGTTTCTTCTTCTGCTTCCAGGTATTTGCCGATGTCAAAGGAAAATAAGTCGGCTAGGGACTGCAAGATTGGCATCGGTGGAAGGATTAGTAAAAAGTTGAAAGTAGAATATGTGCGTAAAGAGGTTACCTGAGGGAGGACATCGGCAGCTCGAGTACATCGGCTTCGGGGAGATGAGTAGGTTGTTCTTCAGGGGGGCCGATGTCGACCGATGGAATGGGAACAGTTTCATCGGCAGCTGGGGACTTGGTGCTGAAAGAGGGGCAGCTGGAGAAGCTATCGGCTCGGTGCTTGGAGGGATGTCAGAGGAATGTTGAGGTCCTGGAGCCGATGACTCGAGCTGACAAGGGAACTAGTAAGATAAATGAGAAGGCGGGTGGTAATATAAAGATTTAGCGCATACCTGAGGAGATGAGGGAGCTGATGTTGTTTGAGGAGAAGGTGGCGTCGTCGCAACGACATCGGCATCAGGTTTTCTGCTTCTTCAGGAGGGGCGATGTGCTAATTTCTTCCGCTTTTGTCCCATCGGCCGAGGCGCCTTAAGAAGAGCCGATGGAGATGGAGCGTCGCGCCCTAAGTTTGGAGTGGCCGATGGAGGTTGGTACAGAATCGGCCGACCGCTGTTGCTTGTTCTCGGGGGCTCGACGCTGGCAGCCTGCAAAATGAGAGTTAGATAATGATTGGAAGTGATGGTTAAGGTTTGCGGATGTTACCTCTTCATCAGATTCGACGTACTCAGTGTCAAGGCGAGAACAATAGCAGGTGACCGCTAAGCTAAATAAATGTTTTTTTCCATTCTGCCGACCATCGGACGAAGAGCTTGGTGTTGGCAGTGCAGATGCACACTTCGGTGGCGGCGCCTGGAAGAAGGGAATCTGTCAAAATCCGCAATCCGATCATATTCCAGGCGCTGCTGACCGTGCCTCGGGCTTGAAGTTTGTTGGTGAAGAAAAGGCCGATCGGAAGCTGACCAAGACCAAGTTGGCGAGAGCAGACCGATGGGTGATAAAACTCATATGAAGGCTGAGTTCGGCCCAGAGAGAAGCCAGTTGGCAGCAGACGAGGGGAGATAGCCGATAAGAAGATGGCCTTGGATTCATCATTGTCCAGAGCTTTGAGCGGGTCGAAATTGGAAGGCATCTCAAATGATGATGCATCATTATAAGCAAACCAGAGAGCGGCCTCCCTGGTGAAACCATAGTAAAATCCCTTGAACCACTGACTAAGTTCAGCAGGGTTCATCTTGCCGCCAGAGAGGGCCGATGCAGCTTCACCCATAGAAGTGCATCGGCGGAGAACGGGATCTTGGTCTTCTGTGTAATCGGCCGGAAAGGATTGATCGGAGAGAGAAGTCCCAGGGACAGCCTTGGAGGTGTAGATATTGAGCCAGAGCTGAACGAACCACCAGGGACCCCCATGTGGCCGACGGGCTGGCCGGCCGATAGCTTAGTTGCCACCTGATGAAGCAGCTGGTAGGTGGCGCCAAGGAGATAGTGCCCCAACGGAATTTGTTTCCTATCGGCCAAGCACTCTGCCAGGCATTGCATATTGGTCGTCGGGCCGAGGGTTGCACCACCAAAAACAAAACGCTCCAGCCAGAGGTTCAGAAAAGCAACGTGTTCCCGGTCGTCAACCGATCCAGTTCCCTTATTGTGGAGAGATATGTACCTGGACCAGCCACCGATGTTCTTTGCTTGAAGCCGATGAGTGGGTTTGAACCGGAGCTTGAAGGGTCGATGTAGCTTGTCGTGTCCAAACAGGTGAGCATGGTCACATCCAGCAAAGTGGGGGTCATCGGCCCATGCCCAAACAGGAAGGCATTGAAGAGCATCGGACCAGAAATATGAGGCGATGCAAGCAGAGATTCATTTCTCTCCATATCGGCCAGGGAGAGATTGATGCAATGGCCGATATGAGATTCTTCCCAGTAGGTCCTCTTTGCAGCAGACACCCTGATGTACCAATCTCTCCACCCAGGCAGTTTGCTTGGCCACGACCTGAAGCTGTTGGTCCAGTCGCCGACTCGCATGGCCGAGTTCTTGAAAGGGATACGCTGGGTCTCGGCGCATATGAAATCGATGGGATCTTCGCTACCCATGGGGCCATGATAGAAGAAGTTGGGGTAATCGGCGGCTGGGATCAAGATCTGGTCTCTAAGATGCTACAGTAAACAAGAAACACGGCGAAGAGCAGATGAAAAAACGGGGCAGATCGAGTTCATCTAGGTTGCAGATTGGGGGAAAATAATCGGGTGAGAAGATTACCTCAGGAACTGCAGATGCTGATGCCATCGCGGGAGTGGGAGAAGATGCAGGGATCAACGGCCGGGGAAGAAGGTTGAGACGACTCGTCTGGGTTCGCTAGAGCTTGGTGGAGATTTGGAAGATGAAGCGGTGGTGCTCTGGTGATATGAAAGCGTAAAAAGGGCAAGGAGACGAAGCTTTTTATAGAGATGTGACAACCGAGCGGGAATCGAGGCCGTTGGCACTGTTTCAAACATTTATGGCAAGTGGGCTATCTTGGGCCGCCTCGGTATGGAAGAAATCTGGAGGCCCAGAAATGAAAGAATTTCGAAGTCTTATAGAAGAACTCCGAAATTGGGGGGCATGTGTTAACGCCAAAATTTGGTAAGGCCCTGTATCAGATTCGGTCAAAGGAGAGATTGCAGTCAACTGACGGAAAAGAGACCGGAGTTGGGAAGGAGCCGTGAAGACCGTTACATGGCAGTTATTTACTGTACCTATTAATTAGGCAAGTGTTTATCTTTAGGAAACCTGACCTCGTGTCCGGTCAGGATTAGTTAGCGTTTTCTGTTATGGATAGGAAATCATGTATCGTGTCCTATAAGGACTCATGTCAACTCGGGGTATGTATACGTATGCCCGGGTGCCTTGTAAATCATCACAACGATCAATACAACTTCGGCGCATCGCCACCCTTACGACGGGATCTGCTTCTCGAGCCAGGCTGCATCGGTTAGGTCCGAACTCCTGCGAGAGGGTAAGTCTCGACCCCGGCTACCTATCGGCTAGGACTTCTCGGTTAGGTCCGATATTCTAGTCGGTTTATGGTAGTCGGCTTACCACGATATATTTAGTTTATCTATGGCTGCATCAGTTCAGTTTGATCTCATAGGTTAATTAGTATATCACATCACGCGTGCATAGATCGTATCGGATCGGGTATAGCTTATCAACAGTTTGTGCTGCATCGGTTAGGTCCCGACCTACTAAGCTGCCCCGAAAGTGATTCCTGTTAAGCGATACTTTACGTGCAAGCCGTCTTATCGGGTGTATAGCCGAATAAGTTATCTACACATCACGATCGCTGCATTAGATCTATCGGCCTATCTGAGATCTCACTATCATTGTATTACCCCACGTCTGTGCTACAAACGGTGGGTCCGATATTCAATAGACTGAATAATAGCGTTATTCTTAGTAACCGATGGGCCTCATGCGATGTTGTTTATCGGAGTGCTGAGCGATGAGTTATCTCCTCTTGTTTATCAATATTTAGCGGGCCCATAGATTAAATACTACGTGCCTTGTTATATTTCCTTGCCTACATTACTGTTACGACTCGGCTGAGGACGGCCGATCGGTGTACTATGCCCAATCGCCGATCCGAGCGCAAGCACAAGGGGTTCCCGGGCATGAGACACAGGTAAGGGCACCTGGGCAATGGTATGGACAGTAGATGAAAGAACCCCGGGAAGCCGATATGTGAAGGGCCCGGGCACGGCAGTGGTCGGGGCAACCCCTTCACCGGCACAAATACCAGTAACTCTAAACTATAATCGGACTGCCATCCATCGGCTCCTGTTTACTCATGCTTTCTGTTTGTTATCTTACCAAGTCTATAGGCCATCTTTTTGAAACATCTTCTAATAGATGATCGGCTAGCACAAATTTATACTTATTATTATTATTGCTCATGCCATCATCGGCTTCCAGTCGATGTATAAAAGTGCTACAGTGCCCGTATCGGCCATCGGCCAGCGACAATGATACGTGTCCACGATCGGCTTCGAGCCAGATTGGTCATGGATATAATATTTTCTATCTCTTGTCAATTACCTAGGTCAATTGACTGCAACGCCTACGAACCTCAAATTTAGGACCTGCATTGGAGTTTAAGCAGATCTCCCAGGCCTTCCGCGTGTCTCTCAGGCCGCTCCACCAAACCAGATCATCAACAGCGTTTGGCACACCGGCGATTGCGGCGTCAACACGTATCATTTAGTATATGGACATGAGGCAGTTTTCACGTGGGAAAACTAACATCACCCCACCTCTAGAGAATTTCTTGCTGAATCAAGTTGACAGCGATGATTATTATAATTTCTCCCGATGCACAGATGAACTTGAAGATTTGGATCAGAATCGGTTAAGCCCCAACCAAGGCACTAGAAAAAGGATTAGGAAAATAAGGCTAGAACGGCTAGACATTATAATAAAAGGTGATGAGTAAATCGTTTGCTGAAGAGATCTTGTGTGGAAGTTGATTCTGTCGATCGGTCCAGAGATAGCAGATTCGGGAAATGGTCGCCTAATTGGGAAGGGCCCTATCGGATTAATCGCTGCGTGCCTGGTAATGCACACATATTAGAGGATCTCGAGGATGGAATCGCTAAAGCGTTAATGGGAAATATCTCAAGAAATATTATCTAGCGTTTTTGGATCAACTCTTAAATCGGTTTAGGTGCAGCGATTTAAAATAGTTTAGGACAAAGCCGATACTGTT
Organism: Oryza meyeriana var. granulata; assembly: GCA_003991445.1. NCBI lineage: Eukaryota > Viridiplantae > Streptophyta > Magnoliopsida > Poales > Poaceae > Oryza > Oryza meyeriana. The sequence goes on from RYFJ01002893.1 coordinate 24,364, forward strand.
ACATCGCCTAATGATAGCCGATATCGATTGATATCGCCTTTAGATCAAACGAATAAAATATATTATCAAGATTGAAAGAATGGACAATAGAGCTGATCAGATTATATGATAGCACAAGGTTAATCGCATGTTCCAAGGGAACCATCAGTTATAAATGTTTAAGATTTACAAGAATTTTTGGATCGTTTCAATCGCGCGCAGGCGGATTTGGTCGATTCTCGTTGATAGCCCGGATGTCATCTTCATCGGAACCCGGGATAGTCTTCAAAGTCTTGCGCCGATGAATGACTTGACGCACCGTTGCTGCCACCTTAGCCTCTTGGTCTTGGATAGCTTGCGGTAGGCCGATGAGCTGGGATCTGTTGCTGCGAGATCCTTGCGAACTTTTTCGAGTTCTACCAGCAAATCGGCCTCCTTTCTCCTTAGTTGATCCACCTTGGATTGAAGCTCTTGGGGGCAGCTGCTTATATCATCGAGTTTTTCTTCTCTATTTGGGGCTGACAGCCGATCGGCTTAGATACCTTCGGTTATTTTCCTTTTGTCAGCACGATCGGCTATGCGCTGTCTAAGCTTGACAAGTTTAAATCTGTGAGACTCCAGGTATGCTGCGGGAGTTAGTGCGTCGATGAGTTCTTCGGGCAAATAATGTTCAATATCCGCAAGTCTTGCCCGAATCGACCCACAATCTTTCACTAGCGCGTCGATTGGATTTTCTAGCCGACTGGTGATGCTCATTAAGAACTCGCGCACATCGGCTGGAAAGGACGTTTGGTCGCTGCGCTGGTGGCTGTAGATTCTTCTACCTCTAAGTACTTGCCGATGTCAAAGGAGAAAAATCGGCTAAGGACTGCAAAATTGACATCGGTGAAAAGAATCAGTGAGGGAGCTTCAAAAAAACAAGGTATGGATAGAGATTACTTGAGGTAAGGCATCGGCAGCTTGGATGACATCGGCTTCAGGGAGTTGAGTAGGTTGTTCTTCGAGGGGCCGATGTCAGCCGATGGAATAGGGAACAGTCTCATTGACGGCTGGGGACTTGTGCTGAGAGTGGGGTAGTTGGAGAAGCCATCGGCTCTGTGCTTGGAGGGATATCGGCAGGAGCGTTGAGGTTCTGGAGCCGATGACTTGAGCTGAAAAGGAAACTAGTAAGATGAATGAGCAAGAGGGGGATAATGTCAAGACTTGATGCATACCTGAGGGGACGAGGGAGCCGATGTTGTCTGGGGAGAAGATGGCGTTGTGGCAATGCTCGGCACCAGTTTTCTGCTTCTTCAGGGAGGGGCGATGCGCTAGTTTCTTCTGCTTTTGCCCTATCGCCGAGCCCTTGAGGAGAGCTGATGGAGGTGGAGCATCGCGCCCCAAGTTTGGAGTGGCCGATGGAGGTTGATATAGAATCAGCCGACCACTGTTGCTTGTTGTTGGGGGCTCGACGTTGGCAGCCTGCAAATTAAAGATGAGAGATGATCGAAGGTGGTGATTAAGGTTTGCGGGTGTTACCTCTTCATCAGATTCGATATAGTCGGCGTCAAGGCGGGAACAGTACAGGTGGCCGCTAAGCTGAATAGATGTCTTTTCCATTTTGACCACCATCAGACAAAAAGCTTGGTGTTGGCGGTGCAGACATACACCTCGGTGGCGGCGCCTAGAAGAAGGGGTTTTGTTAAGATCTGCATGCGATCGTACTCTAAGGCGTGCTGACGTTGCCCCGGGCTTGAAGTTTGTCGATGAAGAATAGGCCGATCGGAAGCTGACCAAGGCCAAATTGACGCGAGCTGACCGACGGGTGGTAAAACTCATATGACGGTTGCGATCGGCCCAGAGAGAAGCCAGTTGGTAGCAGATGAGGGGTGATGGCTGATAGGAATATGGCCTTGGACTCTTCATTGCCCAAGGTGTTAAGTAGGTCAAAATTGGAAGGCATCTCGAATGACGATGCATCATTATATGCAAACCAGAGAGTGGCTTCCCTGGTGAAACCATAATAAAACCTCTTGAACCACTGACTAGTCCAGCCGGGGGTTTGTCGATGTTTTTACACCGCACAATAAATATATGGGGCTACTCCCGGATGGAAACTCGGTGGATTGCAAAGGAACACAGGAAATTTTATACTGGTTCAGGCCCTCGGTGTGAGGTAATAACCCTACGTCCAGTTATGGTGTTATTCCTTTGAGGATTTGTGGTGGTGATTCTGTGAACCAACTCAACCTGCCCTCATGAGGCGCCCTGCCCCATTATTATACTGGGGACAGGGTTACAAGGTAGGAGTCCCATCGGATTTACGACTAGAAGATCTCCCCCGTTAGAGATATAACATACCCGATAGGACTGTATATTTCCTTTCTATACAAGGCGAAGTCTGCCGGAATCTAGCTATTATCTCTAATTACAAGGCTAGGCCCATCCTCTATCCGAGTGGCATATGCTTGTCATGAGGTACCCGGGGCCCATGCACCCACAGTAGCCCCCGAGACCTTCATAGTTGATCATAGCTGATGCCGATGCTCATCCTCCACGGTGAAGTCTTCCCGAGTGTATTGCTCCCGAGTACTCTTTGTCTGAGTGCTGCTTCTCCCGAGTCCTGCTTCATGTCAGCTGGCAAGGGAGGCTATGAAGGTCTCGATGTAGATGTTGGAATAGTGTGGCGCCGAATGGGCGCACCTATTAGGTGTAGCCCCGACTTTGTGCTTTTGTGAAAACAATTAAACAGTGAAGTCAAAGATCTTTAACCTTGTAGTCTTCCCGAGTAGATTACTACTGGTACATGGACTCTTCGGTATCATGTCAACCGGAATATATGATATAGTCTTGCCGAGTAGGAACTACTCGTATATAGGACTCTTCGACTTCATGTCAGTCGAATGTGTGTTTATAGTCTTGCCGAGTAGGATGCTACTCGTATATGGGACTCTTTCAGCGTCATGTCAGCTGGAAAGGGGGTGTTTATAGTCTTTCCCGAGAGTATACTACTCGAAAAATTAGACTCGTCCGGCATCATGTCAGCCGGAAAAAGGTGTTTTATAGTCTTTCCCGATGGCGTCCCATTCGAAGTTAGACTCTTCGCATCATGTCAGCGGGAATGAGAATTTTTATAGTCTCTCCCGAGTAGTGCACTACTTGAAAGTTAGACTCTTCAGCTCATGTCGGATGGAGTAATGTTGCCACGGCAACTGGTGGCCGCGCATATAGGCCGAGTACCACTGTATGAAAAATAAATCCATTACGTGGTTAGTGTACTCGAGAGAGATACCTGTATCTCCAATTTCAATGAAGACCAGCTTGTGATCCTTGTAAGGATGTATCCTCGAGACCTGGCGATAAGACAGATACCCAAACATATAGTGTTAGCATAAGGCTCTCATGAAGCATATCTGTTTACTCATCGCTCCTGTTGGTAGCACCAGCGCTATAATTTTCAACTCAGCCTGCGGGCGGCCCACATGGAGCATGCTACTGTAGGGAACTCATATCTTGGTGGCTGCTACCAAATAAGCTGGCCTGAGCGACCTATCCAGCATAGCTCTAGAGAAGTATCATCCATCGCATGTCAGGATGAGTTTTTTGGTGTTGGTAACCGCAATCAGCCAGAAAATCCTTATTCGCAAGCCTTTCCGACTTACGTTCTGGATGCAAACTGTTGCCACATTGTACCCCCAAGTAGGTATGTCATGCAGATCTGCTTGCCCTCCTCAGGTGTGACGCAGTGCATGAGAACTCCGATGCGCTTTGACAATGTAAGTCTCTTCTCTGCTTGGGAAAAGCCGAACAAGTACCCCGAACTTGCATTAGCAGAGGGTTCGGCTGGTGACCCTCATGGGCGTACCCTATCCAACAGAGTTATAGCCAAGCTAGGCACCCGAATCTTGCATTAGCATAGGATTCGGCTGGCGACCCTCATGGGCGTACCAACTGACAGAGTTGCGGCCGAATTAAGGTACCCAACCTAGCATTAGCGTAGGATTCGCTGGCGACCCCATGGGCGTACCCTACTTAGCGAGTGGTACCAAGCCCGACTGCGCCGGGGCGATTGTTAGCTCCCATGGAGCGTAGCGGGGAAGACGACGTCCCGACTGGCGCAAGTACTCGGTAAGTAGCCCTCATGGAGCATCCCGAGTGTATTTCGGCAGACTTGTTCCAGCCCCCGAGCGTAGGAGATAGGCTCACAGTCCCTGAGTTCCTGTCACGCATATCCGGAGCTGGCCTGCAATATAAAAATATCGGATGAGTAGCATCTGATGATGGAAATAATCACCCGATAAAATGTATTTTACAATGTATGTAAATACGTTGTTCTTCCTCTTTTTGATATTAATTTCCTCGAAGTAGTTGACCCCTTACGTTTAAGCACTCTGCCCGACTAGTCATAGCCCCCGTAGGTCGGGAGTTGGCTCATGGCTGCTTTCCCAGGCACGCGTTTTGGGTGACTTGAGTTCGTCTTACTGGAGCAGAGTTTCACGGATCGAGATTATTGCTATCTCGAGTACTTTTGTAATCATTTAAGAGCAAAACGGAAAAAGTAAATGCGCAGCTTATACACCTATAGGTGTAAGCGACTGTGGCACTAGCAAGGCCGAGTGAGGAGATGTTTATCAGAAAGCGACTTAGCTGTTCGGATATTTTGGGAGTGGGATGCCATCCTCGTGTTTGAGCTTGTGAGCCCCCGAGCATGTCACTTGTTGTTACTGATAATCCTCAGTTGTTGAAGGTCGATCAGGCGGTCGTGACCGACTGCCACAATGGAGCCAGGAATCTGACTTGCGTTTGCGATCCAGCTTTAGTTTAGACCTCAGACACTATCTGGACCCAACACGCAACAACCTCCCTGTCGTCGGTGTCGTCCCGCTTCTTCTGTCAGGGTGACTTGTTGTCATCGAGGGCCTCGGCAACAGCGTGACCGAGTCGCGTACTTGTTTGCCATGTCGAATAGGGCCTTTGACAGAGGCGGAGGGGGCCGTGGGGATGGAGTGGGGGAGGGGGTGGGTAGGGGGGGGGGGGGGGGTGGCGGGGGTGGAGAATGTGGGGGGGGGGTTGAGCTTCCGCACGTGAATTTGTCGATGAACGAGATGTCTCTGACTCCTTTTCGAAAGGCGCGATGATGACCTCGTCCTTGATCTTCGGGATTGAGTTTCTCCTCTCAGAAAACCTCTTGATGAAGTCACGAAGAGACTCGTTCTTCTTTGACGCAACTGATATAGGTCGTACTCGGAAGATGGCCTCTTGTATGTTCCCTGGAAGTTGGTGATGAAACGTTCCCGGAGTTCTCCCCAAGAGCCGATTGATTGCTTGGGAAGTCCTGTTAGCCATGTCCTCGCTGAGTCGGCTAAAGCAACTAGGAGGTAGTTTGCCATGACTTTGTGTTCACCTCCAGTAGCTTGGATTGCCAGAGTGTATGCTGTGAGCCAGGACTCGGGATCGGTCTTGCCGTCGTATTTTTCGATGCTTGTAGGCTTGAAACCCGACGGCCAGTCGACCTGTTGTAGCTCCTGGGTGAAGGCTGGTATGCCTTCGTCTTCATGAGGACTCCGACCCCGACTACGACGGCGAAGCCGCTCGTGGTGGAGGCCGAAACGCTCGTGCTCGTCTTCCAGTTGGTGTCGCTCGTCTCCCAGTTGGTGTCGCTCGTCTTCTTCTCGTTCGCGGCGCCGAGCATTGGTGTCCTGCCGAAGATCACGCCATAGTTGGCCTCGAGATCCCGGTTGTCCCGACGGTCACTTCGACGTTGCCGGTTGTTGTTTGGGTTGCGAGTGACGTTTGGTGTGACTCCGTGGGCAGCCGACTAAGCCGGCCGCTCGGCGTCGCTTTGAGGTAGACGAGACTGCCATTGGGGATGCCGACGATTGGTCGGTATGAGGTATCGCCCGACTGTTGGTGCTGCTGACATGCAGCAGCGGTAAGCTGGCTTTTATCCTTGCGATGGTCGGGGTGGCCTGGTGATCAGGCCCAAGCTGGATCGTGTCCAGTAGGGTTGCGGCGGCCACGATGTTCTGTTGTGGCGTGACGAAGACGTCGTGGTCGCCGACTTTTGTTTGGAGGGTTTGTTGCTGAGCGGTTCGCCCAGCCTACGTAGGCGTCGTTGCGGGCGCGCAGGCGTCTTGCTTCTTCCTCCTGTTGTTCTCCAGTCGGCAGGCTCCTCCTCTTGTTGTTCGTGTAGTCGGCGTGATTCTTATAGGAGGGAGCCTTTGGATGCATGAAGATTTCTCGTGGCGGAGGAAGCTTGCCGAGCTGCTGTCCAACTTAGAGTCGTAGTCCGACGGAAGTAAGTCGGAGTCCCGACTTCGAGTCGAAGTCGGATGGTTGATGGGATGGGTGGCGGAGTCGAAGTCCCTAGAGTCGAAGTCGAGTCGACTGGGGTGTAACTCCGACCTCCCTAGATCCGATCTCGAGCGGCTCTGAGCCGTATCCGAGTCGAACTCCAGGGATCGGGTTTGCCCGCGTCGGATGTAGATTGTAGATATCCGCGGCGTCGCCGAGCCCGAACGGGAAGTTGACGATCTCTTTCCTTTTCGGCCCGATCTCGGCGGCTCAGAACCGAGTCCGAGTCGAACACTGAAAGGAAGAGTTGTCCCTGGACTCGGGCGTATTGGGAATCGCCGCAGCATGTCGTCGAAGATTGCCGCAGCGTCGTGTGGGCCGACTGGCGCGGAGTCAGCTGGTTCCTCGGGTTGGATCGGGTCCGTGTGGCGGGGTGAGATTGCTTCGATCTGGTCGGCGACGAAGTCAAGGCTTCTAAATGCGATTGTATCTCCGGGGGAGTTTGCCGCCGTCGACTTCGGTTGCTGGATCCATCGAGCTGTAGATGTAGATCGCGCCGAAGCCCTACCTGGCGCGCCAACTGTCGATGTTTTACACCGGCAATAAATATATGGGGCTACTCGGCGGATGGAAACTCGGTGGATTGCAAAGAACACAGGAAGATTTATACTGGTTCAGGCCTCGGTGTGAGGTAATACCTACGTCCAGTTATGGTGTTATTCCTTTGAGGATTGTGGTGGTGATTCTGGTGAACCAACTCAACCTGCCCTCATGAGGCGCCCTGCTCCCCTTATATACTGGGGGACAGGTTACAAGGTAGGAGTCCCCATCGGATTACGACTAGAAGATCTCCCTTAGAGATATAACATACCCGACTAGGACTGTATATTCCTTCTATACAAGGCGAAGTCTGCCCGAATCTAGCTATATCTCTAATTACAAGGCTAGGCCCATCCTCTATCCGAGTGGCCCATATGCTTGTCATGAGGTACCCGGGGCCCATGGCACCCACAGTAGCCCCCGAGACCTTCATAGTTGAGTCATAGCTGATGCCGAGTGCTCATCCTCCACGGTGAAGTCTTCCCGAGTGTATTGCTCCCGAGTACTCTTTGTCTGAGTGCTGCTTCTCCCGAGTCCTGCTTCATGTCAGCTGGCAGCGAGGCTATGAAGGTCTCGATGTAGATGTTGGAATAGTGTGCGCCGAATGGGCGCACCTATTAGGTGTAGCCCCCGACTTTGTGCTTAATTGTGAAAACAATTAAACATGAAGTCAAAGATCTTTAACCTTGTAGTCTTTCCCGAGTAGATTACTACTGGTACATGAGACTCTTCGGTATCATGTCAACCGGAATATGATTATAGTCTTGCCGAGTAGGGAACTACTCGTATATAGGACTCTTCGACTTCATGTCAGTCGGAATGTGTGTTTATAGTCTTGCCGAGTAGGATGCTACTCGTATATGGGACTCTTCAGCGTCATGTCAGCTGGAAAGGGGGTGTTATAGTCTTTCCGAGTAGTATACTACTCGAAAATTAGACTCGTCGGCATCATGTCAGCCGGAAAAGGTGTTTATAGTCTTTCCCGAGTGGCGTCCCATTCGGAAGTTAGACTCTTCCGCATCATGTCAGCGGAATGAGAATTTATAGTCTCTCCCGAGTAGTGCACTACTTGAAAGTTAGACTCTTCAGCGTCATGTCGGCTGGAGTAATGTTGCTCACGGCAACTGGTGGCCGCGCATATAGGCCGAGTACCACTGTATGAAAAATAAATCCATTACGTGGTTAGGTGTACTCGAGAGAGATACCTGTATCTCCAATTTCAATGAAGACCAGCTTGTGATCCTTGTAAGGATGTATCCTCGAGACCTGGCGGATAAGACAGATACCCAAACATATATGTTTAGCAATAAGGCTCTCATGAAGCATATCTGTTTACCTCATCGGTTGGAAAGGATTGGTTGAGAAGAGAAGTCCCAAAGAAGGCCTTGGAGGTGTAGACATTGAGCCAGAGTTGCACAAACCACCAAGGACCCCCGATATGGCCGATGGGCTGGCCGGCCGATAGCTTGTTTGCTACTTGGTGAAGCAGCTGATAGGTAGCGCCAAGGAGAAATTGCCCTAAGGGGATCTGTTTTCGATCAACTAAGCACTCTGCCAAACATTGCATGTTGATCGTTGGACCAAGGGTTGCGCCACCAAAAACAAACCGTTCCAGCCATAAGTTCAGAAAAGTGACATGTTCCCGGTCATCGACTGATCCAGTTCCCTTGTTGTGAATAGATATATACCTGGACCAGCCGCCGATGTTTTTTGCTTGGAGCCAATAAGCAGGTTTGAATCAAAGCTTGAAGGGGTTGATGTAGCTCGTCGTGTCCAAGCAGGTGAGCATAGTCACGTCCAGCAAAGTGGGGGTCATCGGCCCGTGCTCGAACAGGAAGGCATTGAGGGCATCAGACCAGAAGTAAGAGGCCGATGCGAGCAGAGGTTCATTCCTTTCCATATCGGCCGGAGAGAGATCGATGCAATGGCCGATATGTGATTCTTCCTAGAGAGTTCTCTTCGCAGCTGATACTCTGATATACCAATCTCTCCACCCAGGTAGCATGCTCGGCCATGGCCTGAAACTATTGGTCCAATCGCTGACTAGCATAGCCGAGTTCTTGAAGGGGATGCGTTGGGTCTCGGCGCCTATGAAATCTGTGGGATCTTCGCTACCCATGGGGCCGTGGTAGAAGAAGTTCGGGTAATCGGTGGCCAGGATCAAGATCTGGTCTCTAAGATGCTACAGTAAACAAGAACACGACGCGAAACAGATGAAGAGCATGGCAGATTGAGTGCATTTAGGCTACAAAAATCGGGAAAAATAATCGAGCAGGAAGATTACCGCAGGGACTGCGGATGCTGATGCCATCGTGAGAGAGGAAGAAGATGCAGGAATCAACGGCTAGAGAGAAGGGCTGCGACGGTTCGTCTGGGTTCGCTAGAGCTTATCGAAGTCTTGGGAGGTGAAGCGGCGGTGCTCTGGTGATGTGAAAGCGTAAAAAAGGGGCTAGGAAGACGAAGCGTTTTATAGAGATATGATGACCGAGCGGGAATCGAGGCCATTGGTACTGTTTCAAACAATTATGGTAAGTGGGCTACTCTGGGACGCCTCGGTATGGGAGAAATTTAGAGGCCCAAAACGAAAGAATTTCGAAGTCCTATAGAAGAACTCCGAAATTGGGGGGCATGTGTTAACGCCAAAATTTGGTAAGGCCCTGTATCAGATTCGGTCAAGAGGACAGCTACAGTCAACTAACGGAAATTGATCCAGAAGCGGGCCGAATCAAGGAAGGAGCCGTGAAGACCGCACGTGGCAGTTAATTACTATGTTTATTAGGCAAGGATTTATCTCTTTAGGAAACCTGACCCCGTGTTTAGTCGGGTCTTGTTAACATTTCTTCTGTAATTAGGAAACCTTATATCGTGTCCAATAAGGACTCATGTTAACTCGGGGTATAAATACGTATGCCCGGGTGCTGTGTAAATCTATCTACAATCAGATCAATAAAATTCGGCGCATCGCCACCCCTTCGATGGGTTCTTGCTTCTCGAGCCGGGCTGCATCGGTTAAGTTCGACCTCCAGCGAGAGGGTAAGTCTCGTCACCCCGGCTACCTATCGGCTAGGACTTCCTCGGTTAGGTCCGATATTCTAGTCGGTTTATGGTAGTCGGCTTACCACGATATACTTATTTTATCTATGGCTGCATCAGTTCAGTTTGATCTCATAGGTTGATTAGGTATATCACATCACGCGTGCATAGATTGTATCGGCCAACTGGGTGTAACTTATCGACAGTTTGTGCTGCATCGGTTAGGTCCGACCTACTAAGCTACCCCGATAAGTTATTCCTGCTAGGTCGATATTTTCTATGCAAGCGTCTTATTGGAATGTATAGCCGATAAGTTATCTTGTTTTATATCACAATCGCATTAGATTTATCGGCTTGTCGAGGTCCTGTTATTGTTACCAGTCTGTGCTGCAACGGTTGGGTCCGATCTACTAGATTGATGATAATAACTTTACTCTTAGTAAGCCGATGGGTTTTATGCGATGTTTTATCGGAGTGCTTAGCCGATAAGTTCTCTCTTAAACACAGCCGATTATATTGCTCGTTATGCATTTTTTTTGCCTGCATTATTGTTACGATCGGCTAAGGCCCAGCGATTAGTTCACTATGCTGATTCGAGCACGAGCACAAATAGGTTCCCGGGCACGGGCTTAGGTAAGTTCCCGGGCACGATCAGCAGGCGAGGACCCGGGCGCGAGCATGATTGGCAGGCGAGGACCCGGACGCGAGCACGAGAAAGGGCTCGGGTACTGACGCGAGCAGCACCATTGTGGCGAAATCAGTAATTTTAATCATAATCGGCTGGAGTTTATTTAATCTACTTCTTTATGCATCCTGCCTATTTGCTTTATAAGTTTACAGCCGATTTCTGGGCATCTCTTCAATGATCGGCTAGCTTAATATTTATTTATTATTATTAACATTTATTCGTGCCATCATCGGCTTCCAGTCGATGTATAAGTGCTACAGTTTATATCGGCCATCGGCCGATGAGACAAGTCCAGATCGGCTTACAGCCGATTGGCTCATGAATCTGACATTTCTTTCCTTGTCAATTGCAGGGTCAAATTGACTAGCACGCCTACGAACCTCAAGAATTTAGGACCTGCACTGGAGTGAAGCAAATCTCCCAGGCCTTCGCGTGTCACCAAGACGCCGAGCGGCCCCCGGCGGTTTTTCGGCGTCAACACCGCGCCCTGGGACCAAAGTGGACCTCCACGCCCTACGTCAGAGTAGGGGCGAGGCGCTGAGGCACTTTTTGCAGCGCTTCAGCCAGGTGCGCAACACCATCCCTCACATCGCCCCTCACGCGGTTATCCACGTGTTTCGCTCGGGCGTGCGCGACCAGCGCATGCTCGAGAAGTTGGGCACCCACGACATCCAAACTACGGCCGAACTGTTCAGTCTTGCCGACCTCTGCGCCCGCAAGGAGGAGGCCCGGGCGTGGAACAAGCCGCGCCATGAGGCCCCCGGCCAAGGCCCTAGAGAAGACGGCGAGTCCTCACGTTCCGCATCCCGCCGGAACAGGGGGAAGCGCCAAAAGGGCGCGGAGGCCGCCGAGAACTTCATCTTGGCTGCCACGGGTGATCCCCGGGGTGACGCCGCCCGCCGAGACGACAACGGCGCCAAGCGGCAGAAGGCCGCGCGCGCGCCACCACCACCGGCTTTTTGCCGGAAGTGGTGTTCTGTCCACGAGACGGACCGCCACGACCTCACGGAGTGTCGCGCCGTCCAGAACTTGGCCGAGCGTACCAAGAAGTTCCAGCAGGAGCGGCAGCAAGCCAAGCCCGCTCCCGATTCGGAGCAGCCTCTCGAGTTCCAAGAACCCGAGAATGTCCTCGCCACCCTCGATGGCAGGGCACACGCTCACTCCTCGCGCCGTGGCTTCAAGGCCTTGAAGCGCGAGCTATTAGCCGTGACCCCGGGGCCAGCGGCGTCCCGGAGGCTGAAGTGGTCGGACACTCCGATCACCTTCAGCCCCACAGACCATCCGGCCCGGGTACCTGGGGAGGGGCAGCTCGCCCTGGCGGTCTCCCCCACTATATGCAACATCAAGGTGGGCCGCGTCCTCGTCGACGGGGGCGCCGCCCTCAACATCCTTTCCCCCGAGGTCTTCGAGAAGATCAAGGCCCCGGGGACGAATCTTGCGCCCTCGTTGCCCATTGTTGGGATTACAAAGGGCCTCACTTGGCCTCTCGGCCAGGTCTCGTTGCCCGTTACCTTTGGTGACCGTGGCAACTTCCGCACCGAGCGCATCGTCTTTGACGTCGCCGAGTGCAACCTCCTGTACAACGCGGTCCTCGGGCGCCCCGCGTTGGTGAAGTTCATGGCGGTTAAGCACTACGCGTACCTAACCATGAAGCTTCCCGGTCCCTCGGGCCCGATTACAGTCCTCGGGGACGTGAAGGTGGCCCTCTTGTGCGCCGAGCAGCGCGCGGCCGACATCGCCCCAGCCGCTCCCGACACCGCGGACGGCGTGGGGTCCTCGCTGCTCCGTACCCCCAAGCCGCGCATCGTCGCCACCGACGCGGAGCTGGTCAAGGAGGTCGCCCTCGGCGATGACCCGTCACGGACCGTCAAGATTGGCGGTTCGCTTGCCGGCAAATAGGAAAGCGCGCTCATCGCCTTCCTCCGGGCAAACTCCGACGTCTTCGCTTGGCAACCGTCGGACATGCCCGGGGTCCCTAGGGAGGTGATTGAGCACCGCTTGACCGTCCGCCCGGGCTCGCGCCCCGTTCGGCAGAAGGTACGACGACAGGCCCTGAAGCGCCAAGCCTTCGTCCGCGAGGAGATCAACAAACTTCTCGCTGCCGGCTTCATCCGCGAAGTCGTCCACTCGAAGTGGCTGGCCAACCCAGTCGTCGTCCCTAAATCCAACGGAAAGCTGCGAATGTGCATAGACTACACCGACCTCAACAAGGCTTGCCCCAAAGATCCATTCCCTCTGCCGCGCATAGACCAGATAGTCGACTCCACCGCCGGGTGCGACCTCTTGTGTTTTCTTGACGCTTATGCAGGTTACCATCAGATCCGCATGGCAGAGGAGGATGAGGAAAAAACCTCTTTCATTACCCCCCAGTGGGCCTTTTGTTATATGCGCATGCCTTTTGGATTGAAAAATGCTTGTTCAACATTCCAGCGTGCTGTCCGTGTAACATTCGAATCACAGCTAGGTCGCAATATGGAGGCCTACGTCGACGATTTGGTCCTGAAGTCGCGCGACCACGCCACTCTGCTCCATGACTTGGCCGAGACGTTCAGCAACCTTCGTTGCACGAGGATGAAGCTGAACCCGGACAAGTTCGTCTTCGGGGTCCCAGCCGGCAAGCTCCTCGGGTTCCTCGTGTCGAGCCGCGGCATTGAGGCGAACCCAGAGAAGATAGCGGCAATCAACCGCATGCGCCCCCCGATGAAGTTCCGGGAGGCCCAGAAGCTGACCGGATGCGTGGCCGCGCTAGGTCGCTTCATCTCCAGGCTCGAGGAGCGCGCCCTCCCCCTGTTCAAACTTCTCAAGAAAACCGGGCAATTCACCTGGACCGGCGAGGCCGAACAAGCCCTTGACGAGCTCAAGAGGTACCTGACTACGCCCCCTGTCCTCGTGGCGCCGGCACCAGAGGAGCCCTTGTTGCTCTACATCACGGCAACCCCGCAGGTGGTGAGCGCGGCGCTCGTCGTCGAGAGCCCCTTACCAGATGGGGCGCGAGTACCCGGACCGCATCGCCTTGGCAAGAGCAGGTCTGGGGAAGTCGCCCCCGATACATCCCACATCCAAGCCGAGGCCGCCGGATCCCGGCACATATCAAACTACATTTCAGTCCGGGGCCCCCAGGTCCCAGGCACACATTCGAGCCGGGGCACAGGTTCCTGGGACCATGTCCCGGAATCTGCTCCTCGAGCCTGACACCGCGGAGCCCGAACAAGAGCAGCCTCGCCAAGGCGAGTGCGGGCCTAGGAACGTGGCGCCCGGAATAACCTCAACATTATGACAACCAGATGGGGCGCAAGTACCCGGACAGCATCGCCTTGGCAAGAGCAGGTCTGGGGAAGTCGTCCCGACACATCCCATATCCATGCCCGGGCCCCCGGATCCCGGCACATACCACACCGCATTCCAGCCGGGGCCCCCGGGCCCCGGGTCTACATGTCCTCCCGGCCACGAGAGCTCGCTCCCTTCCGGGGGAGTTGAGCCCGGGCCACTGGCCCTCATCGGGCTGAGATCGGGGAACACGCAGCAGAGGCCGGTGTACTTTCTCAGCGAGGTACTCCGTGACGCCAAATCACGCTATCCCCAGGCGCAGAAGATGCTCTACGCGGTTCTCATTGCGTCCAGGAAGCTTCGCCACTACTTCCAGGCGCACAAGGTATCGGTGGTCACCTCCTTCCCCCTCGGGCAAATACTGCATAACCGGGAGGGGACGGGTCGCGTTGCCAAGTGGGTGGTCGAGCTCGCCGAGTTCGACCTCCATTTTCAGGCGTGCCATGCCATTAAAAGCCAAGTCCTGGCGAATTTTCTAGGAGAATGGACACCGGGGCCCAAGCCGGATCCTGTGCTTGACGCCGGACCCCCGGCCCCTGAGCTGGCTCCCGATCTATGCCTTTGCTGGACGATGAACTTTGACGGCTCCTCCGAGTCCTCCGAATCGCGGGCCCACATCTGACCCAGGCCAACAAGTCCGGAGTGCGCAGCAAGTCACCAAGCTCCATCACCTCGCGGCAAACCAGGTGGGCTCCACGTCCCCCTCGTTTCTTCAAGACATGGCCCTGTTCCTACCCGCGGCGGATCACGGCCGAGCAACAGAGCCAGGGGCCACTGTCGGCGAAATGGGACTGGGGGTCCCACGGATCCCGGGGTCTCATGGGTCTTCTACCACGTCGGCTACTCCGGGGCCCACATTCTGCACAATTGGCGGCCGGCTACAGCCGGCTCTCCCGCTAAGTGCCCGGGGCCCGAGCGCTGTCCGGGCCCGGGTGCGCCACCTGTGCCCGGGTGCGTCTTTCCCGGGCCCGGGAGCGCTTCCCTGGGTGCGCCACCCCGTGCTCGGGTGCGCCTCGCCCAGGTGCGCTCGCCCGGGTGCGCCACCCCGTGCCCGGGTGCGCCTGCCCGGGTGTGTCTTCCTTGGGCTCGTGTTCCGAAGACATTCCCCGGCCCCGGGACCCACACGCACGGTCCCGGGGAGCGTTCCCTGGGAGCGCACCAGCTCCCCAACTACCCGCATTAATGGCGAGACGACGGGGCGCCTCCTGCCTGTCTCCCGACAGAGAGTGGAGCCATACGCTGTCACATCTCCATAATCTGGTCGCCCGCAGCAGCCGAGCGGCAAGACCACCAGACATGCTCTGCCACAGCCGCCCACGGCAGCCGAGCGGTAAGACGACCGGATGTGCTCTACACAGCCGCCCGCAGCGGAGCGAGGTGCCGACAAAACGTGCAGCACAGACCCCAGCATGGCGACAGCGGACCAGCTCCAGCCGCCTGCAGCAGCCGAGCAAGCGGCGACTAGACATCCCTCCGGCGCGGCGTGGCAGGCGGCTGCGTGCGTGCGATAGAGACGAATGGTAGCTAGCTTCCTCTAAGCATGATTTCCAGGCACTGTGGACACCCTTTGGCGATAAAAGGAGGATCCATGCCCGGCTGAAAGAAAAGGAAAAAGCTTCAGGATTAGCAGCGACTAAGGGCTCTCTGGCTAGGACCCGCTCTCTAGCTCACACTCTCGCTACTGTTTGTCTTCCTCAGCTCCGGCCGTGAGCCGAGTTCACCTTGTAACACAGCGACCCATATTCATTTCTCCCAGATAGCCAAACACATAGGAGTAGGGTATTACGCCTCCATGCAGCCCGAACCTGTCTACGCCTCCTGTCTCTCTTTTGTGCTATCGTTGGGATTCGGACGGTCCGATCCTTGAACGGACGGTCTGAACTCCGCTATCTCTCAGCCCGGGCCCCCGGCTCCCGAGCATTGATTGATCCATTCTTCCACCGGACGCCGCATTCGCCTGAGAACCACTCCCCTGGCCGAACCTCAAAGGGGGGTCACCAGACTTCCCGCCGTCGGAGTTTCATCCTTCGACACATATGAAACAAACCGTACAGTCTATCGTCTAAAAAAACTATTCAGCCTATCATCATATAGTAGTTGTTTTCAGGGAAAAATAAAGGAGAATATATCCTATAGATTTATGCTTTTCGTACGCACACCATATATCAAATAACAAGTATCACAAAAATTTCTAGAAAAATTTGTACATGTACTTTCAATAGTATTACACCTTCAAATTCATTATATTTTAGTTGTAAAAAAAATCTAACAGTTTTAAGAGTATAAATTTGAATTTGAAGATAAGACTTTATATATAGGTATAGTATTATTGGAAGTACATGTATAATTTTTTTTTAGAATTTTTATGATATTTGTTAGTTGTTGTGCACGGGAAAACTTGTGTGTATAGGATTCGTTCCCAAAATAAAGAGCATTTTGTATTGGTCCTTAAAAGTGAAATTCATTCTCTATTTTGCTCTGTAATGTCTCTTCTTCTGAAAGAAAGCATATAATAGCATCTAAAACAGAGTGGTGTCAGTTTTGCAAATATGGATATGAGTAAGCCTGATATCCTCTAGAATATCAGATGGATATCGCGCTTTCAATTCTTGTTTTGATATCCTGATATTCTTATTACTCCATCATATTACTACTATGTATATATCATCATATTTTAGTTATATTAGCAGGCATTTACAATTTCAGTTCAGATTTCTAACCAAATGGGAACCAAACTTTCAGCTTCATTATGCATGTCTGGAACAGTATACATGGCACTGATGCACCAGAAGACATTCAAGGAGGTACTCCAGTAAATGCAAAAAGAAAATGGAAAGTCAGTTATCTTTGTAACTACAAGATATGATCCACATCAGAATATCCAAAGTTCCAAACTGGTCAAGACATTGGCATTGTGTGAGAAAGCATAGCTTGAGTAGCCCGTGCACAAAATGTGGATACATAGACAAGAGCGTCAGATTTTGGCTCTTTCAATTTGTGAATGAGAAAAAGTCACAGCATGCGCATCAAGATTTGATTGATGGACATCATGTAGGACTGCCCTCGAAAGTGTCAACATAAACACAAGAAAGCCATGTCCTTGATTATTTGCCTTAATTTAAGCAGCAACAGCAGCAGCCTCTGACTTATCAATTCCTTCAATATTGGTTATTCTTAGCTTTGTCAACTCCTGAAAATTGTCAGGGCATAAAGTAACTATGTTACTAAGTAGCAATAGTAGCATCTTTTATTTTAAGAACACAAAATAATGAAAACAACTGATATGAAATTACCTGACGATGGCCCTTTGTTCGGCGGTAATTTTTTCTTCTTTTCTTCTTGAATATAATAACCTTTGCATCTAGGGCCTGAAAAACCAACATCAAGAATATTTGAGTCAGAAAATGTGTTATAGTGTCTTGCAACATGAACAAATTGAACACAAAGCTGGGGAAAGCTCTTTGTTATCAAATGTTTATTTACACATTAGGACAGATGGATGTCAGGAAAATCTAGAAGTAAAAGTAGCAGAAATTAACCCCCATATGTATTTCATGATATAGCTTATAATCATTTCATTTTAGTTAATTTTGGTAGTTTGGAGGGACCATGTGAAGTAGCAATAGGAATGATACAGGCCAATAAATTAGTTCATGGTCCTTCAAAAGTAATGAAAAACCATAGTGTCTGCTATCTCATACAAACTATATGTAAAGCAGACTTCCAATATAGCGATCAGAACATGCTCAGCATACATAATGTAGATCTTTAGCATGTTAACATCATCAGTTGATGGTAGCATAACAAAGAAAACTGTAAAAATATGCACCACTTGTTTTTGCGAATTTTCTAGCACAATAAATCACGTAATGTGTAGTCCTTTAGTGTGGAGAATCCTACTACAACACACATTTCCAACCTTAATGACAGCATATAATAAAAAAGTACCAAGGGTACCATCAGCCTTTAAATACATAGATCACTTGTATACCTATGCCATGCAAAGACGGTTTCTATGAGTATTAACGATTCCTTGATAATATGGATTCAGATAAACAGGAAATCTGCATACATATTGCTGATCGCATTATTTGCAAAAATGCAGATCAAGTACTTAACTGATGTGCTTGCAAACTTGTTTCAACAAATAAATACTAGCAATCATTTCGATTTGCTTGCAAACTTGTTTCAACAAATAAAGACTAGCAATCATTTCATGAACTAAATGCTAATGCAAAGACTGTCAGACTAAATAACATGCTCTCTGAAACGTGAAATAAATGCTTGCAAGAAGTGTCTTCCTTACATGCTCTTCAACGACAGCATGAACAGCAGCATCAGGAAGAATTGGCCTCCCAATGACTGTTTGAGCTTGTGAGCCAAGCATGAGAACTCGATTCAAAATTAACTACACTAGGTAACCATGCCAACAACATCAGCAAAATTTTCGATAGAATTGGAAAATATAAGAAGCAAGTAGAGACCACTGGGGCTGGCACTAATGGAAGTGTATTATGATATGAAAATAAGGTGTAGTGACACAACTAACATTAATGCAACTAAAACAAGTATCCGCTCATTAAGGTTCCACTTAACCCTACACAATAGTTCATGTTTCTAACACGTCCACATACTCTGCAAGCTTAAATTGGAATGTTTCTTAATATGAAAGTTCAAAGCTCTCATCATAAATGAAACAAAATCCAGTAATCAAAAGAGCTAATAGTGGGATCATTGTACCAAGATTAGATCATGCATTGCATACAATTCTACATCTTAACATGTCAAGTGCCTCTATGATCCAGAACTCGAAGTTTCACAACAATAGGTATCATTTATCACCATCACCATATGGGCAAAGACGATAAACCTCTGCACTGAATCATGATCTCATAACCTCAACTATACCGTATCAATTATAAGTTGCAGCTTGCTAGACATCAAGTTATCTAACGCATCCTTAATCAAAATAAAAGTAAATAGTTGCGTTCAAAGTGCACAATTACCTTATCATTCACATCGCAAAACTTCAACCTCTCCGTGAAGATTGAATCGCCATTGCTCACCTTAAACTGATGCGAACCAATCTGCAGGAAGAAGCAACCGTATCCAATCACCCACCAGATCCACGCCCAAATGCAAAACGAAAGCTTGGGAACAGATGGAGCTGACCTGGACGACGGCGAAGACAGGCTCGTAGGGCTTGAAGGGCTTCTCGTCGGCCCCGAGAGGGCCCACCACCTTATACCCTATCTCCGCCGCCTCCGCCACCTTCTCCTCCTCCGTCTTCCCGCTGGGAGGCTTCGCCGTCACCGCCTCCTCCTCCCCCCACTCGTCCTCGCTCCCCTCTTCGTCGCAGTGATCGTCATCGTCCCCCTCCTCCTCATCACCGGAGGATCGGGGCGGGGAATGGCAGCGCGAGGGGAAGAGCCGGGGGGAGGCGAGGACGCGGGGGCTGGGACAAGGACGTTAGGGTTCGTGCCGCGATAGAGGCCGGCGCCAGGGGCTGAGGACTGTGAGCGATGAGGCGGCGCGAGAGGAGGCGGAGGAGGCATCGCCGTGCCGCCATGGCTGCGGTGGCGGCGGAGGGAGGTGAAGGGGAGGAAGGGGTAGAAATTATAGCTGGCCAAACGGGCGGACCGGGCCAGCACGGCCTGAGGCACGGTCCGGCACGGCCCGTGCCGGCCCGCGTGCCTCCCCCTGTCCAGGCACGGTACGCCGAGGTCGTGGGCCGTGTCGTGCCGGCACGGACCGTCGGCGGCCCACCGTGCCCGGGCCGGCCCGGTCCGCCGACGCCTGCCGCCGCGCGTCCGGTGTCCCCGGCCTCCGGCGCCTGCCGCCACCCTCCGCCGTCCCCGGCCTCCGGTGCCTGCCGCCGCCTCCCCGCCTGCGCGCAGCCTCCTCCCGCGCACGCCTCCCCGGCCTCTGGCGCCTGCCGCCGCCCTCTGCCTACGCCGAGTCCCGACTCCCGACTGTTCGGACGGTCCGGACTGTACAAATTGAGATTTCACATTATATAGTCCGGACCGTCCGGACCATGTTCGGATGGTCCGAATGGTACAAATTGCTGTTTTGCATTATATAGTCCGGACCATCCTCACCCTGTTCGGACGGTCCGGACTATATCATGTGAAATGGCAATTTTGTTTTGCATTACAAAATATAAGTACTTTTATCTTTTTATCTTTTTACCTATCTTTTTAGAGGAGTGGTAAAAAAATATGAAAAAATGTGAAAACATTATCTGAGATGAGTAAAAAAATATGAGGGTATTTTTTGATGATATTAGAGGAGGAAATTTTTATATTTTTTAAACAAGCAAAATAGAAGAACATATATAGTTATGCAATTTAATTTCTACATAGATATAGGGAAAAAAACGCAATGACCTTTATTGATTTTGATATTACACAGCTGCCTCATTGAAAACTCTGTCATGTAAAAACTCAATTTTGAGAAAACCAAGACAAAGAAAAAAGAGTACAGCTAATGGTCAATACTCAAAAATAAAAAAGATTACTCTAGTTCCTCATTTTGTTGGTACAGATTTTCGTACTACTTAGCCAAATCTTGGTTCTCCGTGGTGTGTTGGGCACGTTCCTTAGCTAGCTCCCAATCTTTAACCGCAAGTAGCATTTCTACCACCTCACTGCGGAGATTTCTTCTTCTCTCCTCAATAATTCTTCCTCAAAGACTGAAGGCCGATTCGGATGATACCGTAGACATAGGCACCGTGAACACATCCCGTGCTAGCTTTGAGAGCACGGGATATTGGGTCTTGTGATCATTCCACCATTGAAGAACGTTGAGATCTTCCTGGTTGATCGAGTCGCTGTCCAAGTAGGTGGATAGCTCAAGAGCTTCAAGCGAAGCGTATCCAGGATTTGCTGCGGCCGAACTTCCACCACCGGTGCTCGAAGAAGAAGAGGATCCACTCCAAATTCGGCCCCACTGCAATTTCTTCTTACCTGGGACAGGGACGGGTGGGCTCTTTGCACGCGAACTCCCTGAAACTTAGTTTCATACTTTTGAAATACTTCATACAATTTTTTCTTAGAATCAGAATAATAGTTAGTGTAATCAATATTCATTGCATCCCCAATAAGATTCAAAATATTTAGAAACCCCAGTATTTTACCCCTAGGATCAAGATTAAATGCAAAAGCATACAAGTATGGAATATTCCTCCAGTATTTAAGATATTTTTGTTTCATGTGAAATACTGCAAGTCCTAGTAGTTGGTCATCTTCATATTCTTTTAATAAAGTGGCAATCTCAAAAATTTTATGCAAAATTAAATTAGCAGTTGGATAGTAAACACCAAACAAAGTAACAGTTGCATCATAAAATGTTTCAAGAAAGTAATAAAACCTTTGTACAACATGCCAAGACTGTTCTGTCAGTAGCGGTTGCCCGTCACTGGTAACAACATTCTTGGACAGCAAGAAAACAGTTAGTATATCTTTGTAAGGCAAGACATGTTTCAACATTAAATAAGTCGAGTTCCACCGATGGTCCGCATCCGTTTGGAACTTGCATGGACGCTTGTCCAAGCGATGCAGAATCGCTTGAAGGTCGCAAGTCGAGGATTGGAACCATTCAGCCATGTTATGGCTTCACGGATAGAATCGAGATATACAGTTATTCTTTTAAAACTGGATTTAACTATAAGATTAATAACATGGCAAGCACAACGTTGATGTAAAAGAAATGATTCAGCATAAGCATTGAATAAAGGCTACAAAATTTTCATTGCTTTGGAATTTGCAGCTGCATTATCTAGAGTTACTGCAAATATTTTATTTGTGATGCCAAAATCCTCACAAACTCTAGAAATTCGTTCAGCAATATTTTCTACATTATGTGAAACATCAATTAATTTTAAAGCTATTACTCTTTTTTGTAGCTCCCATTCATCATCAACATAATGAGCAACTACACTAATATAGTCTTCCTTAGCCCTACCACTCCAAATATCAGATGTGATACTAATAGAAAATGTGCAAGTAGCAAATAATTGTTTAATATTATCCCGGCCTTGGTTGTAAACATTCACCAAGTCCCAGGTTGTAGTTTGTCTACTAACAACTTGAAACCTAGGATTATGAGCAGTTTTAATGTAAGTCTCAAATGCAGGAGACTCACCAAAGTTTAGGGGTAGATCCTGTCTAGCAATTAAACGGGTAAGGGAATCTCGTGCTACTGAGGATTATACTCCCATGAACGTACCGTACCATCCGGATTGAGTACCAGTTGCTGCTGTCTTAGCTGGTAACCTTGCTTCTTCGCACACGCCTCAGCATGCCGCCTCAAATGCCCTGTTCCACCAGAAGATTTTCCAGAGAGTTTAGTTTTACAAATTTTACATTTTGCGTAAGTTACCTCCCTTCCATCCGCGGCGGTCTCCTTGATCTCATCAAAATGTTGCCAGGCAGAGGAAGTTCTTGATCTCTTTGAGCCGGTTGCCGTTGATAGGCTCCCGCTCGCAGTTCCAGATCCTTCTGAAGCCGCATGTATTTCCTCCGGATGTTCTTGTGGTGTAGGAGCCGACCCAGAGTCGTCTCCTTGCGACATCGACAGATAGCTCGGGTCGAAGTCGCTCAGTTGGAACGTCGGCTAGTTCGGATCCATCCCGCAATATAAATAGAGAAAATTAGTATTAAAAAAATAGTAGGAACAAAGAAGAAAATTTAGGATTTTTTTACCTTGCAGGAGCACCGGAGGCTGCAGCTATTACCTATGAGAATGTGGGAAATTTTTGAATTTTAGACAAAATTTTGTCTAAATCAAAAATTTTGAGCACAGAGAGCAAAAGAGAGGAGAATAGAGCACAAGAGGAGAGATTGGGAGGTTTGGATGAGCAAAAATGTGGCTGGGGGTTCCTCTATTTATAGGAAAAAATTTCACAATTTTTCGGATTTTTTTGATATTTTTTCGGATTTTTTTTATCCTGCAACGGCTAGATTCGAAATCTAGCCGTTATTTCGGGAAAATTTTTTATTTTTATATTTATTTATTAAAAGATTTACAAAAGTAGATTTTTGTTTGAAAGAATGACAAAAATTGACTCCTAACGCCCTCTGGGAGGGCGATGTTAATAAATCGCCCTTCCAGAGGGCGATTTGATGACGTGGCTAACGGCCGTCGGCCCCCCGGTAGACAGCCGTCAGCCATTTTGCAGGCGGGGCCTGGTTTGCCAAAAACCGCCCTCTCAGAGGGCAGCAAGGGGGCCGCCTGCAAAATGCGACCCTCGCCCGCGCCCTCGGCCGCGTCCCTCGCCCGTGCCCTCGCCCACTGTTGACGCCGAAAACCGCCGGGGCCGTTCGGCGTCTGGGAGACACGCGAAGGCCTGGGAGATTTGCTTCACTCCAGTGCAGGTCCTAAAGTCTTGAGGTTCACGGGCGTGCCAGTCATTTTGACCCGATAATTGACAAGGAGAAAATATTAACTCAGTGAATCAATCGGCCGATAAGAATCCTGCTAAACGATTTCCGAAGGAACACTTGAGCATAGGCCGTAAGCCGATGATAAAACTGTGTCCGGGCACCAGCTATCCGCGCCCGGGTCTCGTGCCCATGCCCGTACCCGGGTCCTCGTGCCCGAGTCCTCGCTCTCGGGTCCTCGCCTGTGCTCGTGCCCGGGTCCTCGCTCGTGCCCGGCTACTAGCGGCAATTGCACATCGGCTATCGACCGATACGGACTGATATAGGCTCCCCGTAGCCGATGGCCGATAGCACCTGTGTATCGGCTAGGAAACCGATAACGCTATAAACAAATAGATAAGCTATTAGTATAACATGTGCATCGGCTAGAAGCCGATGATAAAATAGATAGGCAGAATGGTAAGCCAGCCGACCACCGAGGAAACACATGTGCATCGGCTAGAAAACCGATGATAATATAGATGACCAAAATAGTAAAGGTAATACAGTCGGCTTTATAAAAACATAACCTATCGGCTAAGCACTCCGATAGAACGTCGCATATACACCGATCGCCTTGACAAGGATAAATCTATTATTATCAATCTAGTAGTTCAAACCTAACTGATGCAGCACAGATTGATAATAATAAAGGAACCTCAACGAGCCGATAGACCTAATGCAACTGTGATGTAATAAGATAACTTATCGGCTATACATTCCGATAAGACGTTTGCGCAAAAACCATCAACCTAGCAGGAACGATTTATCACTGGCAGTTTAGTAGGTCGGACCGAACCGATGCAGCACAAACTGATGATAAACCGCCCCCATAAGCTATAAGATCACCACGCGTGAATTTGTATACCTGATCGGCCTAAGAGATCGAAACCGAACCGATGCAAGCCCGTCGACAGCAATAACAACCTGTTAGGTGACAAAGTCTTCCCTCTCGCAGAGTTGACCCTAACGAGTCAGCCCCGCTCGGAAGCAATAACCCGTCGAGAAGAGTCCGACTGCGCCAATTTATTGATGTTGAGATGATTACAATGTACTGGCGTACATATAGTAGCCCGATGGATAGAGTCCTGATCGGCTACGAACAGATTTCCTAACTAGAAAAGAAAACGAATAGACCGATCTCGACAAAGAGATCAGTTCTAAAAGATAAAACTATCTAAAGATAATATAAATAACGCCCATAATTTGTCTCACTATTCCTTCTTAAACTGCTTCTTCGGATTAATTCCTCGGTATATAGCTTTCCCCTTACCGAATCAATGAAGACCTGCCAAATTGCGTAACACATGCCCCCAATTTCGATTTTTTATCCAAACTTCGAAATCTTCTCTTTTTGGCGTCAAATTCCTTCCTGCCTCTGAAACGGCTTTCAGGAGCCGATACCTTTTGTACTAGGTGCGCAGCTCTCGAAGTCTTCTGAAAAATCTCCTTGATCGACCACCAAACCTGGTAATGCTAACTCGCCATTGTGCATCATCCAACTTAAACTATAACATTGGCTTCTAACATCACGGAAACCGCGGATATATCTGCGACTGATTCCCGGCTTCGTATACCGATGTAAAGCTATCAAACTCATCTCCTGAATCCCCATTAAGAAAACTTGTGAATTGCTTTCCAATCGCCCAACCTCAACTGGGTGTAGGGCAATGAAAGAAAACCAGTAAAGCCAATCTCGAAATGATAACGTAAGAGTCAACTCCTCAAACCAACATGCCTCTCACATTAGCAAGAATCGAACTGACATGTTCCACTGTAGATACATCATCTTGCCCTGAGAATTTGGAGAAG
Organism: Oryza meyeriana var. granulata; assembly: GCA_003991445.1. NCBI lineage: Eukaryota > Viridiplantae > Streptophyta > Magnoliopsida > Poales > Poaceae > Oryza > Oryza meyeriana. The sequence continues at coordinate 49,498 of RYFJ01002893.1, forward strand.
TCTGGTACTCTGTATCGCCGGCAACGGAGCTCTATTAACCAATCTGGATATGGAGGCCGATACATAAATATTTCCTCCTTCGGTCTTAGACCGAATTGTTCTCTTATCACCTCTGTGACTCTTGCTATAAATCTTCTTTGGATCTTCACCGTGATAACGCAGAGGTGGAGTTGGTAGCCAATTCTGATTCTGATATTCCCCCTGATAATCATACTCAGGGAAAACTTCTGGATGACTGTGTCGATGCCCCCCATAGTATGCAGTTTGATGATATCTTTGAGGAACTCCATCTTGTTGCCCCCTAGCCAGTTGAATCAGCTCCACCGCCTTCATGATCAAGCTCTGTAATGTGTTCACCAATATCCCAGATTGATAGGTCAATGCATGATGAACTGCTTCATTAACCATGTCTTGAAGTTGCTTCTGTGAACTTGAAGGCGATGTATGGCTCGATTGTCACACCCTGAGTTAGCCACACTAAATTTACTTGGGAAATATTAAGAAAAGGAATTTAAAAATATAACAGGAAAATAATTAAAGGTAAAATGCAAATAATATTATCTGTGGCCGGAATATTTTTCTTGTATTCTCTGTGCCAAAATACATAATGGATTTTTAGTGGAATTTACAGAGCACAGAACTATTTAATAAATCAAATACGCTTTATCGGAATTTAAATCGTCCTGGAAATCTTTTTCCTTTTCCTTTCCCTTCTGTTTTCTCTGTTTCCTCTTTTTCTCCATCGCTGGGCCGCTGGCCGCAGCACTGTGCCGCAGGCCGGTTTCCTCCCCGGCCTTTCCTCCTCGCCCCCGCGCCCTCGCGCCCGTCGCCCCCGCGGCCGCGCCCCATCGGCCCCCGCCCCCGCGCCCTCACGCCCGTGCCCCGCGCCCGCGCCCTCGCCCTCGCGCCCGTGCCCGCGCCCACACTCGTGCTCGCGCTCGTGCCGTGCCCGCACCCTCGCTCGCACCCCGCCCACGCACCCCCGCTGACAGGCCGGGCCCCGCCTTCAGCATCATCTTCCTCCTCCGTCCGAATCGGCAGAGGGAAATTCCCTGGAGCCGTCCGATCCGGCGCCGCCTCCCGCATCATCCCGCGCGCTCTCCACTCGTTCAAACGGTCAGGGACCGAGTCCGCCCCACTCCCCCGAGTTCTTCCGCGTCCACGTCCCCTCGTCTCCTCGAGAATCTCGCACACGATGCCCCACACCGCCATCCACTCTCCCGTGCACGATTGGAGCCGTTCGGCCTTGATCTCTCCCGGACGACTGTATAAAAACCATCTCCACCCTCTCCTCCATTTTTTCCCCAACACGCCGAGCTTTCCGTGCCCCCAGAACCCCGTCGCCACCGCGCACCCGAGCTCACCGTTTTTCGCCACCTCCGCCACCGCTTGCCGCCGTTCCGGACGCCGCCAGGCTACTCCGCCACCGCCTACACCTCCGTCGCGCTGCGCCGCACCTCGGCCGCCATTCCGTGGAAGCCGAAGCTCGCCGGACCGCCTCGCCCGCGCCTCGGTGAGTATCGGTCCTCCGTTTCCTCCCCAGCCGGTAATTCCCGCCGCGCCATGTCTCCATTCTCCGCTCTAACTCCTCTCTCGTCCTCCTCATCCTCCAGGGCACCTCGGCAATCGCCTCTCGCCCGTTCCCCGCTGTCGGAGCTCCGTCGCCGACGTCGTCTTCGCGCCGCCGCTTTTTCGTCGCCACCGTCGTCTTCGCACCGTCGCTCGCCGTCGCGAGCCGCCGGTGAGAACCCCCTCCGTTTTCCTGTTCCATTCCGCCCCTCCGTGTGGTCATCGCTGCCGCCGGTGGTTGCCGCCGCGACCATCGGTCGCGTGCGCGCCCGCCGCCTCCCCCGCTCGGGACGGCTGGCTTCGGCCGCCGCTCCCCGGGGCCGTCGATCTGCCGGGTGTCAGACGGGGCGCCCGCTCGCTCGCCCGTGGTGTTCCCGCCTGCGTGGCGCCACATGGTGCCCCGCTCTCGGCCGCGGTGGACTGGTCCGCCGTGCGCCGTCTCTCGCACGCCACTGGCTGGGGACCCCGCCTGTCGGCCCCGGCTCCCGGTCGGTGACGTCGTAAATCGGTTAATGCGCATTAAAATCACTGGTTAATTAGATTTACACTAAAATAGCAGTAAAACTTCAATAAATCATAACTATCATGCGAACTCCGATTAAGTCCATATCAAATTCATTAAATCCAGAAAAACCAAGAATCCAATAAAAAACTTTCAGCCCATGTTGTTGACCCTCCATGTACTGTTTTTAATTGTTTATGCATTGTTTGTTGTAGAATCCGACGCGGTAAATCTCCTGCGTACTTCGAGATCGTTAGCCGAATACCTGAGCCGGAGCAAGGCAAGTCGCACTGTTACTTCTGATCACTTTGTACCCATTTTTCGCTAAAATAGCTTGTTACTTAAATAAACTGCATTATTTAATAATTCATGTGGATTGGTAAATGCCATACAATGTTAGGATTAGATCAGCCTTAGTTTTGAAACCTGAATCCTTACGTCACCTGGGTAAATAATGTGAGTAGAATATAATCCCTAGACGCTTAGCCATGCTTAGCAACATAGCTCACCTGGGAATTAAATAATGTCTTTTATATTAATCGACTCAATGTCGGAAAAATGGAACCTTGATAGGCTGTTGTTAAATTCCTAATAATTTGACCTAAATGGTGGGCTGTGGTTTTGTATGTTTTGCTTGACACCCATGGCAATTAAGACCGGTTTGCGGAACCACTTGGAACTTCCCGTACTTGCCACAAGCCAGCGTGGGCAACGGCTGGCTTGAAGCGTGTTCTTCTCCCTCTCCTAGGCCCGAAGAAGAGGTGGGCGTTGGAGTTGGTCGGCCCGGGGTTAGGGTTGATCAGCTGTCCGGATTCACCGTGCACAAGGGGTAGCCTGGCCAATATGCATGCCCTGTCGGTAGGTGCAACCTCAGCGTGTGGGATGTTAGGGAGGGGTTTCGGAATGGTCCTGTCACAGCCCATACGGACATCGTGGTGATGTACTGGCACACGGGAACATGTGTGGGGGCTGTTCTTGTGGTACAGTGTACACCTCTGATCAGAGTAAAACTATTCGAAATAGCCGCGCCGCGGTCGTGGGCACATTGGCCAAGACTCACCGTGTTAGTCTCACCCTTAAATAATCTGTTTTTTATCAAAACTGGTGTGTGGAAGGTTGAGTCCGGTCAGCGTGGTGAGCTGACTGGGGGTGACCGATTAGCGTGTGTAGCACTGGTCGGTGGAGACTGGGTGATTGTGGTGTAACTCTCATCAGTTACGCCTGCTGTCGTGGTAAACTTTCCATCAGCGCGGCCTAGTCAACGGTGATTTAGCGTTGTCGGGAAAAAGCTGTTCATAGCTGTACGTTGTCCGGTGACTGGTTAACGTGGTGTAGCGTTAATCAGTGGAGTCCGAGGAAACGTGGTGTAACGGTACCCGATCTAGAACGTGGTGTAGCGTTCATCAGTGAGACTGGTTGACGTGGTAGCGTCAATCAGTTGGGAATGGTTGGGCCTGGTTAATCGTGGTTGTAACGTTAATCTTTTTCTCTCTCCCCGTCTTTTGATAGAGCCAATGCCAACTAGATGGGCTTGGCCTACACACTATGCACTGGCCAACAATATTTGAGTTCCTACAGTAGCATGCTCCATATGGCCGCACGCAGGCTGAGTTGAAATATAGCACTGGTGCTACCAATAGAACCGATGAGGTAAACAGATATGCTTCATGAGAGCCTTATTGCTAAACGTATATTGGGTATCTGTTTTGTCCACAGGTCTCGAGGATATATCCTATAAGGATCACCAAGCTGGTCTTCATTAAAATTGGGGAATGCAGGTATCTTCTCGAGTACACCTGACACGCCATGGATTTACTTCATAGATGTGGTACTCGCCTACATGCTTGGCCATCAGTTGCCATGAGCAACATTATTCCAGCCACATGACGCTGAAGAGGCTAACTTTCGAGTAGTCACTACTCGGAGAGACTATAAATATTTTTTTCCCGCTGACCATGAATGCGGAGGAGTCTAACTTCTGGGTGGGACGCCACTCGGGAAGACTATTAAAAACCTCTTTTCCAGCTGACATGAAGCTGAAGAGTTCCAACATACGAGTAGTATCCTACTCCGGAAGACTATAAAACATACATTCGCGACTGACATGAAGTCGACAAGAGTCCAACATACGGTAGTCTTCTACTCGGCAGACTATAAAATGTTTATTCCAGCTGACATGATACCGAAGAGTCGACATACCAGTAGTAATCTACTCAGGGGAAAGACTTCCAGGTTAAAGATCTTTGACTTTTGTTTAATTGTCTTCACAATTAAGCACAAAGTCGGGGCTACACGCTAATAGGTGCGCCTATTCGGCGCACCCTATTCATATATCTACATGAAGCCCTCATAGCCCCGCTGCCAGCTGACAGATGCAGGACTCGGGTAGAAGACAACATACTCGGACAAAGAGTACTCGGGAGCATCGCACTCGGCGCATCTCACCGTGCAGATGAGCACTCGGGCAACAGCTGTGACTGCGACTATGAAGGTCTCAGGGGCTACTGTGGAGGCCATGGGCCCCGTCCTCATTACCAGTACATGGGCCACTCGGATTAGAGAGATGGGTCCGAACCACATGTACATTAGGATAAAGATAGTACCCGGCAAGTTGTGCTTGATATAATAGAAAGCATAGTCTTAGTCGGATAGGATTTTATGTTTAAAAGGAAATCCCCTTGGTCGTATCCACTGGGATCCTTATCATGTACCCAGTCCCCCTAGTATAATAAAGGAGAGCATGGCGCCCCACGGCAAAGCAGGACAGAGCAACCAGATCATCGATCTCCATATACCTCAGACGGAATAACACCTCAACTGGACGTAGGGTATTACCTCACCTTGAGGCCTGAACCAGTAAATTCTCTGGTGTTCCTCTTGCAGTTCCACCGAATTCATCCTCGCCGAGTAGCCCCATAGTTTTATGCCCGGTGCAAAGCATCCGACAATAAACGTCTGCACTGAATCATGATCTCATAACCTCAACTATACCGTATCAATTATAAGTTGCAGCTTGCTAGACATCAAGTATCTAACGCATCCTTAATCAAAAATAAAAGTAAACAGTTGCGTTCAAAGTGCACAATTACCTTATCATTCACATCGCAAACTCAACCTCTCCGTGAAGATTGAATCGCCATTGCTCACCTTAAACTGATGCGAACCAATCTGCAGGAAGAAGCAAACCGTATCCAATCACCCACCAGATCCACGACCAAACGCAAAACGAAAGCTTCGGAACAGATGAGCTGACCTGGACGACGCCGAAGACGGGCTCGTAGGCGTGAAGGGCTTCTCGTCAGCCCCGAGAGGGCGCCACCACCACCTTATACCCTATTCTCGCCAAGCCTCCGCCACCTCTCCTCCTCCGTCTTCCCGCTGGAGGCTTCGCCTCACCACCGCCCTCCTCCCCCACTCGTCTCTGCGCCCCTCTTCGTCGCATGATCGTCATCGTCCCCTCCTCCTGGCACGAGGATCGGACGTGAAGTGGCAGCGCGAGGGGAAGAGCGGGGGGAGGCGAGGACGCGGGGTCTGTGCGCCGAGGTCTGGGACAAGCGACGTTAGGTTCGTGCCGCGATAGAGCCGGCGCCAGCGGCTGAGGACTGTGAGCGATTGAGGGCGGCGCGAGAGGGAGACGGAGGGAGGCATCGCCATGTCGCCACGGCTGCGCGGCGGTGGAAGGGGAGGAAGGGGTAGAAATTGGAAATATTCTCTGAAGCAGCGGTTTTAGACGAGGGTTTAAGGGAGGAGGCGCGGAGAGTGACACTACCAGTGGCCCTCTTCATTACATATCGGAAAGAAACATCAAATCTTGCGTCTCTAGTGTGAAGCGTAATACGTCGAACATAACGGTACTCTCCGGGTTCACGATATATCGTTGGGAATTTCGACCCCATCGAGATGTCAAAACCTAAGAAATTTCAACCAATTTTGGTCGAATTTACAATTTCAAAATTAAATTTCTCAAAAGCCATTGGAATTACCCCTTCGAGATCGATCTTTCAGACCGGTTCAAAATTTTTTACGATTTTGGATCCGTTTTTTCAAGAGTGTAAACCCTCAAATCCGCGATTTGCGATCCGTTGCCTCCTTTCCATACTTTTTGTTTCGATAGAACAATCTTTCATCAGCATACAAGACGTGTAAAAATTGCAGAAATTGTACGATCCATATGAAACAAACCGTACAGTCTATCGTCTAAAAAACTATTCAGCCTATCGTCATATAGTAGTTGTTTTCAGGAAAAATAAAATACTGTAGTATTTATTTTCAGGGAAAAATAAAGGGAATATATCCTAAGATTTAAGCTTTTCGTACGCACACGTATATTCAAATAACAAATATCACAAAAATTTCTAGAAAAATTTGTACAGTACTTTCAATAGTATTACACCTTCAAATTCATTATATTTGAGTTGTAAAAAAAAGTCTAACAGTTTTAAGAGTATAATTTGAATTTGAAGATAAGACTTTATATATAGGTATAGTATTATTGAGTACATGTATAATTTTTTTAGAATTTTTATGAATATTTGTTAGTTGTTGTTAGCTCGGCGTTATAGTAGATTCAGTTCCCAAATAAAGAGCATTTGTATTGGTCTTAAAAGTGAATTCATTCTCTATTTGTCACTGTTTTCTTGTAACATTTCTATGATTAAAGACATTAGGTAGTATGTTTTCAAAGGAAACATTGATAGTAAGTTTCAAGTTCAAACTATAATTAACTGAGAAATTGAAGCGGCCGTTATAGATGATGATCAACAGCATTTCTACTTTCCAATCTCAACAAGCATGGCCATCAGCAGCCTCACCACATCTGAGTGGCATCCGCCTGGTACGATCCTCCTTAGGTGGAGTGCACCAACCACGCATGGTCAGCCTCCTCTCCGGCCTCACCACCACCGAGCCGGGCACCTCGCGTCGCGCCGCGTCACCAGCCCATCGCTCCTGTCGCCGTAGCGCAGCCTCAGGTGAAGCGCGCTGATGGCCATGGCTGCCGACGGTTGAGCACGACCACGGGGAGCTTCAGAGAGGCGAGCACGCGATTCGGCGTACTCGGGTGCAGACAAGAACCATGGCAACGGGTGCCATGGAGAGCTCGTTGCGGCGACGCGACAATGACGTGAGACATCGTCGGGCAGGCTGGCTTCGGTGTGAACGGAGGATGATCGGCAGCCTCATCGACAGGCAGCTTGTTTGGAGATGAAGTCCCTTCTCTTGTCATATTGTGAGATCCCAAGGCCTTATATCACCCCGCAATGTTTACTTGTTAAGAATATCATATGAATCGGACAAGGCATGAATAAACAATTCTATTGGTATGAACAATCATAAAGGATTGATCTTGATTAGGTAACACAGAACAGGATAATGAGGACCTTGATGAGTTTGCATATGAATGAGTTCACGATCTTCCCTGTCGCCTTGCAGCAAGCTGGCCTTCCCGAAGGATGTCGAAGGTACCGGTGCCACCATATGGGCGCTGAACCATGCCAGTCCGGCAGGCCTTGCCCGTTGGAGTTCGAGACCGGTACAATGAAAGCGCCGCAGCCGCATCAACTCCACCCTTGCTATGTCCCAGGGCAACACCTGTTTACCATAACCCCAGTAGAGCTCTTCAATGTTATAGTTCAGTTCCGCCGCGCATTTTCTCACTGATGCCTAAGTGAAGTGAAAGGAGATACAGGGACAAACAGATAGGAACACAAAAATCTAGTGCTTGACAAACATGAGAAAAGCCTTGCATGCACCTTTGAGCTCAGTTACCCTCACTCTGAATCCTCTGTATGCAAGTAAGCCCCATCTGCGAAAAGATTCTTTAGTATTGACAAAATAAGAGTGGACTGTGATTACTAAAAATTCCTGCATAAAGGCAGATCAATTTTAAGCTAGTCATTTTTAAGATTATGTGCAAAATGATAAAGATGCCTTACCAGGATGAATAGAGAACCAGTGGTGCTAGGCAATAATGCATACCATTTCTGAAAACATTAAGCCTTTTTAGTATCATTGTCTTTGCGTGAACTGCATAATAATTGGAAAGTACCTCCATATCACCATATGGACTAATACAGGAACAAATCTGTTACTTTCGCAACTAAATGGTAAATGGATAGCTACATATTAAATTAAGAGTAAATTAGTGTATTTAGCTAGTTTGTTACAAATGGTAGTTTTCTACTTCTACACAAAGATCTTAATATTCCTCTTGAAATGAATTTGCTGTTACTTTAAATAGCATAACTGCATAGCAAAAAAAAAATCACCTGACGCCATGCAAAAGCTCCTTCGAAACAGTTTGTACGCATCAAGGAACAAGGCAGTGTTTTTGTTTCTTTGAACCATCCTATATCTTTAGAAGATCCCTATACTGTTGTCCAGAAATAAAATGTAAGAACCTGCGAGCATACAACAGTTTTTTAGCACTGGTTAAAATAAGCAGAAATCACTACATGGAGTCGACCTCTGGGATGGCAAAGTTTCCTCAGCTAGTCAAAGAACGGAGGCAACACATAAAAGTTGGAATTTGACGGGCAGCAAGTAACCTGGCTAGTTTAGCATGAGCCTCGCTTGCAAAAGCACTGCACCACTTTGCAAATGAATCAACTGTGTCCCAATTGAAGCCATGCAAAAAAGGGGAAACCTAGGCATAATTGATCGACAGAAAAGATAGTTGCAAAATTAATATAGCATTATTATAGTATAACATATGGGTAGGAAAAAAAAACTTTAAACCTTAGTTGACCAAATACTGGACAACCTTCTACATACAATGCAATGGCAGCAAAGAAGCCTCGTCCATGAATGTAATCTCAGAGGTGCAGGCCAATGATCTGTTATAGCAAGGAGTTGGAATTCATGATGTCTGGGACCAGTCGATCTGCACCCAAACCACCAGTTCTGCTATGAAAAGGAAAGCAACAAAAAGAATATTCCGACCATCCTCACCCTTTCTGATGTTCCGCTTTACTGGACAATTTTGCCATTCACATATATTAGTCCGACCACTCACCATGTTCGACGGTCCACATACAAATGTTGCCATTTCAACTATATAGCCCACCATCCACCATGTCGACGCGCCAACGCAAAATTGCCACATTCACATTATAATATCGGACTATCCTCAACCGTCGAATCCCTAAAATTTGCCATTACACTTAATAGCGTAACATCCACACCCTTTGATTGTCCGACGTACAAATTTGCCATTCACATAATAGTCCAACCATCCTCACCCTGTGACGGTCGCCAACTACAAATTGCCATTTCACATTACTAGTTGCGGACATCTTCAAGATGTTCGACGGTCCGACGGTACAAATTTTGCATTAATTTATAAATCCAGACCATCTACGACCAGTTCAGACGCCCTTTCATTACCGTATCGGAAAAACGTCAAATCATTCGGTTAAACGTTCCTCCTCTTCCTACTTTTTGTCGATAGAGTACTTTATCATTTCATCACGATCTCTACACATTCTCTCTCT
>RYFJ01000383.1:0-210203 GCA_003991445.1 Oryza meyeriana var. granulata
ATTTCATGATCTTCATTCGTGGACTTGTTCTGGGAAATACATTTTGATGATGGTGGTGGGTTAAAAATCCTAAGAGTTGAGGGGGGAACCCATATAAGCCCGGCCGATTTGCGGAAAAAAGTGCTGGAAAGGGGGCCATGTACAAAATGCAGGACTAAAGGATGAATCCAAAAAATGCGCTTTTGGGTATTGTATCGGGCTGGGCCAGTTTTTTGGGTTTTATGGGTTTCATTTGAGCCAGTGAATTGGAAAGTTTAAGTCCAAAACGGGCATTTCAGGACCTATTTAAAAATACAGCCAGCCACCAAGCAAAAAAAAACAAGACAGAGTTAAACAATGCATTTGATCGGGGCAAGGATTTAATTTTGTAAGAAGATTATAATCCAAATTTGCCTCAGAAAAGTAATTTGAAATCTTCAACTCCGTTATTTGAGTTGGAAGAGCCGATTCAAAGAATTCGTTGTGGGGGCAGGATCAGCAAGAAGACATTCGATGATTTAAAGGAGTTATTTTTGAGTTCCCCATCGTGTTTATGGATTCTGCTGGCAGAAAGGAGCGCCCATTTCAAAGTTATACTGATCGGCCGATTGAAGGGGAAAATCCATTCGGGTTTCTGTTTTAATTTCAGGATTTGAATGGGGAAAGGAGGCGGAGTCTGTGTTTCTATTGGAAGCAGAAGGGGACTTTTTGGGATGTGGAAACTAAAATAATTCCTGCGGGTGGAGGGAAATTATGCCTTTGTCTTTAATTTCCATGCACGGAGTTAAAGGCATTATATTCCTTATCGGCTTGAATGGGCCACGGTGGGTTTGCAAAAGGTCGATTTGTGGGTAAAATAAACATGTTATCGGCGCCAGGGTTTTTAAAAGGGCGGGTTGGTAAAATGGGATCTTTTCCTGGACCAAGTTTGGGGACTTGAGATAAATAAAATCGGCTAAAATGCAATTCAAAAGGGACCAAAGGTGGTGGGGCCGATTCATGTGCAAGGCCACAGGAGGGGATTTGTGAGAAAATTTATTGTGGAAAGCCCGATTCCCCATTGGACTTGTTTTTGATGGATCAGGGGTGCAAGCCAGGGGATCTGGTATCAGCCTGGTTCATGATCGGCCTCGGGGGGGGGGGGCAAGTTTTGGAGTTTTGGTTTTACCAATTAACCTTATCGGAACTAATAATTCAAAGCGGGGAAATTACGAAAGCGTATTAAAAAGGGGACTTCAAAACTTTTTAAAAGGGAGATTCGGAAGGGCCGAAATTTTCATTAGAGTTGTTGGTGATTCTTTGTTGGTGATCAAGCAGTTGTGTTGGGGAATATGAGTACAGGGATGATGTTTTGAGATTCATATACGAGGAATGTTAGATTGTTGAAGGATTTTTCCAAGATGGTATCAATGGGTCCATATTCCTAGAGAACAGAATTTAGAAGCCAATGATCTTGCACAAATTGGCATCGGGTTATCGGCTGAATAAACAGGTTGGAGTTGAAAATAGCCATATGATATTCAAGACAAAAAAGCCGATGATTAGAGACAGGGAAATAAAATTGGTTATCTGCAAAAATCCATCGCAAATCGGTTTTCTAGGGGGAAAACCTTCGGTATAAAAAGCTACTAAAATATGTGTGCTTGCTTGGATGGAGAATTATATTATCGGGACTTTGAGGGAGTTCTGCTAAGGTTGTCCTGAAATTTGGAGGAAGCCAAAGTGGTGATGTGCGAAGTGCATGAAGCTTTTTGTTGGGGGACTCTTTCGATCAATCGGGCTCATAAGATGAAGTGGATATTAAGAAGAGGTTTAGGATACTTTTGGCCGACAATGCTGGGGGAGGGATTGTTCAGGTACTATAAAGGATGTCAAGATTTAGAAGTTTAGAAATATACAGCGGGCCACAACACGGGGGGACGTCTATGAATCCTATCATTAAAACGTGTCCGTTCAGAGGATGGGAAAATTGACATGATCGCCAGGTTTATCCTCCATCGAGTAAGGGGACATAAAATTCATATTGCAGGGCAACAGATTATTTTACCAAAGTGGGGTAAGAAGGCGATTCCTTCTGAAAGGGGAAATTTACGTCCAAAGGGGAAGCGATCGAGTTTTGAAAGGAGCACATAATTATCGGTTTGGAATTCTCAGACGATAACTTTTACCGATCAAGGGGATTCTATTTTCGTGTCTGATGAGTTCAAAAACAGTTTGCTGCCAGTATGGGAATCAAATTATTGAATTCATCACCTTATTATGCTTAGGCCTAATGGATAGGCAGAAGCTTCTAATTAAAGAGGTCTAATCAAAATTTGATCAAGTGAAAAGATTGATGAAAACAACCGCGACGATGGCAACTACATTTAGCCGATTTCATTGTGGGCCTATCGGATGGCATGTCATGGATCTACTCGAGTTGGCCACCCATATAACAGTTAGTACTAGGGGGCATTGAAGCAGTTCTGCCTTGGGAGACTAACATCGGGCTTCTAGGAGAATTTCTTTTTACAGGATCAATTGACAGCCGATGATTATAAACTTAATGACAGATGAACTCGAGGGGATTTGGCTCAGAATTCGGTTAAGGGCACTGGAGAGGATCAAGAAGGAACAAGGCTAAGGCAGCTAGGCATTATAAACAGAAAAGGTGGTTGAATAAATCCGTTTGCTGAGGGAGATCTTGTGTGGAAATTGATTTTACTGATCAGGTCCAGAGATAGTTTAAAGGGTTTGGAAAGTGGTCGCCTAATTGGGAAGGGTCCTATCGGATAATTCATTGTGTGCCTGGTAAATGCCTATATATAGAAGATCTTGGGGGGGGACGGGAGTTTTGCTAAAGCACTTAATGGGGAAATATCTCAAGAAGTACTATCCGAGCGTTTGGATTAAAAACTCCTGAATCGGCTGGATGCGCCCGATTCTAAAAACAGTTCAGAAAAGCCGATGTTTTGTAATCGCCTAGAAATAGCCGATATCAATGTGATATTCGCCTTTAGATCCAAACAGACAAATACTAGGGACCACTTGAAAGAAACAGGCAACAGAGCGATCAGATTATATTAAGTAAAAAGTTTAATCGCCGTGTCTGAAATCATCAGTCGTTAGTATCAAGGTTTTTACAAAAAGTTTCTATAATCTTTTTCGATCGCAAACGCAGGTGGATCGGTTCAAAATCCTCATTGGATAGCACGAATTGTCGTCTTCATCGGGAGCCCCGGGGATGGTCTTCAAATTTTTTTGCGCCGATGAACGACTTGATGCACCGTTTTGCTGCAACCTTAGCTCTTGATCTTTTGTATTTAGCTTGTGCAGGCCAATTGAGCTGGGATTCTGTTGTTCAAGATCCTTACGAGTTTTTTTCAAGTTCTGCCAGCAAATCGGCCTCCTTTTCTTCCAGTTGGTCCAATTTGGGATTGGAAAGCTCTTGAGGGGGGCAGCTGCCATGTCATCAAAGCCGGTTTTTCTTCTCTGGTTTGGGCTGACAGCCCGATCGGGGGACTTGGGATATTTTCTTGGTTTATTTTCTCTGTTGATTTCAATCACGAATCGGCCTATCGCCTGCCTAAGCTTGATGAGTCCGGGAATCTGTGAGATTCCAGATAGCTATGGGAGGTCAGTGCGTCGATGAGTTCTTTGGCGCAATTGATGTTCAATATCTGCAAAAGTCTTGCCCGGATCGGTCCCACAGTTCTTCCACTAGTTGCATCGATCGATTTTCGCTGACGATGATATTCGTTAAAGTTACTCGCGCACATCGGCTTGAGAGAAGGAATGGTTTGGTTTTTGCCCACACTGGTGGCTGTGCTTCTTCTGCCTCTAAAGGTATTGCCGATGTCAAAGGAGAAAAAACAAAAATCGGCTAAGGACTGCAAATTGAACCGTCGGTAAAAGAATTTCAGTGAGGAGTTTAAAAGTGAGGTATGGATATAGAGATGAGATTACCTAAGGGTAGAGGCATCGGCAGCCCTTGGGTGGCATCAAACTTCAAGTGGATGAGTTAGGCAGTGTTCTTCAGGGAACGGCCGATGTTTCAGGGCGATGTAGTAGGAAACAGCCTCAACAACGGGCTTGGGACTGGGGTGCTGAAAAGGTGAGCGGGCTGGAGAAGTCATTGGGCTCGATGCTTGGAGGATGTCAGTAGGAGTTGGAGTTTCAGGGCCGATGACTCGAGCTGAAAATGAAATTGTGAAAAAAAGATGGAAAACAGAATAATCAGATTGTCAAGACTTAGCACATACCCGTTGGAGATGAAGGGAGGCATGTTGTTTGGGTAGTAAGTTGGCACCGTGACATGACATCGGCACTGGTTTCTGCTTCTTGAGAGAAGGGCGATGCGCCAGCTTTTTGCGTTTCTTGTCCTGTCGGCCGGGGCGCTTGGGGAGGAGAGCCGATGGAGAGGGAGCATCGTGCCCTAAGTTCGGAGTGGCCGATGGGGGTTGATACATGATTGGAGTTGGTGGCTCGACGTTGGTTAGCCTGCAAAATTTAAGAGTATGAGAGATGATCGGAGATGGTGATTAAGGCTTATGTGTATTACCTCTTCATCAGATTCGATGTAGTCAGCGTTGAGGCGAGAATAGTAGTGGATGGCCGCTAAGTTAAATAGATCTCTCCTCCATTCTGACCACCATCGGGCAAAAAGCTTTGTATTGGCAGTACATACATTTCCAGCACCGGTGGCGTTGCCAGAGGTAACGATCTGTAAGGTCCGTGGCATTCCGATCATACTCTAGGCATTGTTGACATTGCCCCGGGCCTGAAGTTTATCGATGAAGAATAGGCTGATTGGAAGTTGACCAAACCAAGCTGGACGGGAGGCGACCAATGGATGTAGAATTCATATGATGGTTGGCGATCGGGCCCAGAGAAAAGCCAGTCGGCAGCAGACGTGGTAATGGCGATAAGATATATGGCCTTTTCGACTCATCATCTTCCAGGAGCATCGAGTGGATTGAAGTTGGAAGGCATTCTCGAATGACGATGCATCGTCGTATGCAAAAACCAAGTGTGGCCTCCTTGGTGAAGCTGTAATAAAACCCTTGGAACCATTGACTTTAGTCACAAAGCGTCATCTTGCCGCCAGGGAAAGAGCCGATGCAGGCTTCGCCCATGAGAGATACATCGGTGGTAAGTGGTTTGTCCTGGTCTTCTGTATGATCGGCTGAAAAGGATTGGTTAAAGAAAAGAGGTCCTAGAAAAGGCCTTGGGAGGTGTAGACGTGTGAGCCATAACTGCACAAACCACCACAAGAACCCCCCTATATGGGCGATGGGCTGGCCGACCCGATAGCTTTGGTCGCTACCTGATGTAGCAACTGATAAGTGGCGCCAAGGAAGATATTGCCCCCAAGGGATTTGTTTCGATCGGCAAGCACTTCTGCCAGACATTTGCATGTTGGTCGTTGGGGCCCCGAGAGTTGCGCCACCAAAAACAAACGTTCCAGCCACAAGTTCAAAAAGACGACATGTTCCTGATCATCGACTGATCCAGTTCCTTGTTTGTGGATTGATATATACTTGGGGGGGACCAGCCACGATGTTTCTTCGTCTGGAAAAAAGGGCCGATGAGCAGGCTTGAATCGGAAAGTGCCTGAAGGGGTTGATGTTAATTCGTCGTGTCGAGGCAGGTGAGCATAGTTCACATCCCATCAAGGTGGGGGTCATCGGCCCGTGTCCGAACATGAAAGGCGTTGAGGGCATTTTGACCAGAAGTATGAAAAGCCGATGCAAAGCAAGAGGTTCGTTCTTTTCGATATCGGGCTAGAGAAAGGTTGATGCAGTGGCTTGATGTTTGATTCTTCCCAGAGGGTTCTCTTCGCGGGGCCGATACTCTGATGTTACCAGTCCCTCCACCCAGGACGTTGCTCGGCATGATCTGAAGCTATTGGTCCAATCACTGACTAACATGGCGGGAGTTCTTGAGAAAGGAATGCGTTGGGTTCTCGCGCTGATGAAATCTGTGGGGGATCCTCGCTACCCATTGGGCCGTGATAGAAGAAATTCAGGTAATCGGTGGCTGGGATTAGGATTTGGCCTCTTAAGGTTCTACAGTAAAATAAGAAACACGACGAAGAACAGGTAAAAGAATATGGCAGATTGGATTCATCTGGGTTAAAAATCAGAGGAGAGGAACAATCGGGGAGAAAGAGTTACCCTCGGGGGTACTGTGGATGCTGATGCCATTGCGCAAGAAGAAGAAGAGCAGGAATCGGCGGTCGAAAAAAAGAACTGTGACTGTTCGTCTGAGTTCGCCGGAGTTCGTCGAGGTCTCGGAAGATGAAGCGGGTAGTGGCTCTGGTGATGTGAAGCGTAAAAAGGCTAGGGAGACGAAGCGGTTTATAGAGGCATGATGACCGGGCGGGAATCGAGGCCGTTGGCACTGTTTCAAAAACAATTAAGGCAAAGTGGGGCTACCTTGGGCCGCCTCGGTATGGAAGGAATCTGAAGGCCCAAAATGAAATAATTTCGAAGTCCTATAGAAAACTCCGAAATTGGGGGGCATGTGTTAACGCCAAAATTTGGTATGGCTCTGTATCAGATTCGGTCAAGAAGGAAATTGCAGTTAACTAATGGAAGTTGATTCCGAAGAAACCGGGTCCAGGAATGAGCCGTGAAGACCGCAGTATGGAAGATTATTAATTAGGCAAGGTTAATATTTTATCTTTAGGAAACCTGATCTCGTGTCCGGTCGGGTCCTGTTAATGTTTCCTTCTGTAATTAGGAAATCGTGTACCGTGTCCAATAAGGACTCGTATCAACTCAGGGTATAAATACGTATGCCCGGGTGCTTTGTAATCTATCTACATCAATCAGATCAATACAATTTCGGCGCATCGCCACCCTTTCGACGGGTTCTTGCTTCTTGAGCTAGGCTGCATCGGTTAAGTTTGACCTCCTGCGAGAGGGTAAGTCTCGTCACCCCGGCCACCGCATCAGCTAGGACTTCCTCGGTTAAGTCTGATATTCTAGTCGGTTCATGGTGGACGGCTTACCACGATATATCTATTCTGTCTATGGCTGCATCAGTTTAGTTTGATCTCATAGATCGATTAGGTATATCACATCACGCGTGCGCAGATCGTATCGGCTTACTAGGAGCGGTTTATCATCAGTTTGTGCTGCATCGGTTGGGTCCGACTTACTAAACTGCCAGTGATAAATCGTTCCTGCTAGGTTGATATTTTTTGCGCAAGCCTCTTATCGGGATGTATAGCCGATAAGTTATCATATTTTACATCACGATTGCATTAGATCTATCGACCCATCGAGGTCCTGTTATCATCATCAGTCTGTGCTGCAACGGTTGGGTCCGATCTACTAGACTATTGGTAATAACTTTACTCTTAATAAGTCGATGGGTTTTATGCGATGTTTTATCGGAGTGTTTAGCCGATAAGTTATCTTTATATCCAGCCGATTTGTCATAAACATGTTTACAAAATCGCTGCCAAGTCGGGGCGGCACGAAATTGCATATCTCGGTTTTTCCCTGTGGTGAGGACCCGGGCGCGAGCACGAGCGAGGACCCGGGCACGAACAGCATGCAAGGACCCGGGCACGGGCAGCAGGCGAGGACTCGAGCGCAGGCACGAGCAAGGGCCCAGGCACGGGTGCGGGCAGCACCTTTGGGGCGGCGCTAGCAATTACTATTGCAATCGGCTGAAGTTTATTCAATCCATTTATTTACGCATTCTGCCTATTTATTTTATCAGTTTACAGCCGATTTTCAAGTATATCTTTAGCAATCGGCTAGTTTGGTATTTGCTTATCATTATTAGTTACTGTTCATGCCATCATCGGCTTCCATTCGGTGTATAAGTGCTACAGTTTATATCGGCCATAGGCCGATGAGACGAGTCCAGATCGGCTTCCAGCCGATTGGCTCATTGATCTAATATTTCTATCTCCTTGTCAATTGCAGGGTCAAATTGACTGGCACGCCTACGAACCTCAAGATTTTAGGACCTGCACTGGAGTTAAGCAAATCTCCCAGGCCTTCGCATGTCTCTAGGCGCCGAACCAGGTCGTCGGCCCCCAGCGGTTTTCGGCGTCAACAGGAGAAGAAGCACTCGGACAAAGAGTACTCGGGAGCAATGCACTCAGGAATACTTCACCGTGGAGGATGAGCACTCGGCATTAGCTGTGACTCAACTATGAAGGTCTCAGGGGCTGCTGTGGAGGCCATAGGCCCCGGGTACCTCACGACAAGCATATGGGCCACTCGGAAAGAGGATGGGCCTAGCCTTGTAATTAGAGATATGATAGCACTCAGCAGACTTAACCTTGTATGATAAGGAAGATACAGTCCTAGTCGGGCAAGTTATATCTCTAGGAGGAGATCCCTTGGTCATAGTCCAACTGGGACTCCTACTTTGTAACCCTATCCCCCAGTATATAAGGGGAGGTAGGGTGCCCCCTGAGGGCAGAAGAGGTCATACATCCTCAAAGGAAATACACCACAACTGGACGTAGGGTATTACCTCATCTCGAGGGCCTGAACCAGTATAAACCTTTTGTGTTCCTTTGCAATCCATCAAGTTTCGGTCTGGCGAGTAGCCCTATATATTTATTGCCGATGTAAAACATCGACACATATCTTACGACCCATTACTGAACAAGCTGGCCCAAGCCTTCTGTGGAGGCCATGCGCCCCGGATACCTCATGAGAAGCTATTGGGCCGCTCGGACAGAGGATGGGCCTAACCTTGTAATTAGGGATACAATAGAACTCGGCATACATAACCTTGTACGACAAGGAAAGGATATAGTTTTAGTCGGGCACGTTGTATTTCTAGAAGGAAATCCCTTTGTCGGAGTCCGACTAGGATTCCTACTCTGTAACCTCGTCCCCCGGTATATAAGGGGAGGCAAGGCGGCCCCTGAGGGCAAGATCACCAAGATCAGAATCATACAACCTCAAAGGCAATACACCATAACTAGACCTAGGGTATTACCTCATCTCGAGGGCCTGAACCAGTATAAATTGTTTCATGTTCCTTTGCAATCCATGAAGTTTAGGTCTCACGAGTAGCCCCATATTATTATTGCCGATACAAACATCGACAGTTGGCGCGCTAGGTAGGGGCATCGGCGAGATCATCTTCAACAAGCCTGATGGATCCAAGCATCGGAGTCAACAGCATCAACTTCTCCCCAGGGAAACAATCACCTTCAGGAGCCTCGACTTCATCGCTAACAAATTCGGCAACCTCACCCTGTCCGACTCCGAGCCGATCCGATCGGCCAGGGACCAGGCCAACTCCACGCCGGTTGGTCCACATAATGCTGCGGCAACCCTTGTCGACTTGCTGCGACAATCTTTAACATGCCCGGGTCTCGGGACAACTCTTTCTTTCGGTGTTCGACTCGGACTCGGCCTTGAGCCGGCCAAGATTGGGCTAAGGAAGGAGGAGATCGTCAATCTCCCGTTCGGACTTGGCAATGCCGCAGTTAGCTACAATCAACGTCTGCCACGGCAGACCCGATCCCCTGGGGTTCAACTCGGATACGGCCCGGAGCCGTTCGAGATTGGATCCAGGGAGGTCGAAGTTGTAATCACCCCCATCAACTACTCTGATTTCGATTCTAAGTCGGACAGCAGTTCGGCAAGCTTCTCTCCGCCACGCGAAATCTTCATGGTGTCCAAAGGCTCTACTCCTACTCAGGAGGCACTCCGACTACGCGAGCAGCAAGAGGAGGAGGCCCACCGACTGCGAGAACAACAGGAGGAAGAAGCAAGACGCCTACACGCCCGCAATGACGATCTTCGTAGGGCTGGGTGGACTGCTCAGCAACAAATCCTCCAAACCAGAATCAGCGACCACGATGTCTTCGTAACGCCTTAGTAGAACATCGTAGCCGCTGCAACTCTGCTGGACACGCTCCAGTTTGGGCCTGACACCAGGCCACCCTAACTATAGCTAGGATAAAAGCCATGATCACTGCTACTTCATGTCAGCAGCACCAACAGTCGAGCGATACCCTCATACCGACCAACTGGTCAGCTTCTCCAACGGCAGTCTCATCCGCCTCAACGCGACGCCGAGCAGCCGGCTCCAGTCAGCCACACACGGAGTCACGCCAGATGTCACTCGGCAACCCCAACAACGACCAGCGGGATCAAATCGTCGAGACAACAAGGATCTCCGAGGCCGACTACGGCGTGACCTTCGGCGTGACATCAACGTATGGCGCCACGAACGAGTGGAAGATGAGCAATGCCAATTGGAAGACGAGAACGAGCGCTTCAGCCTCCACCACGAGCGGTTTCACCATCGCAGTCGGAGTCGGAGTCCTCATGCAGATGAAGGAGTACTGGCCTTCACCCAGGAGCTGCAACAGGTCGACTGGCTGATAGGTTTTAAGCCGACTGGAATCGAGAAATACAACGGGAAGACCAATCCTGAGTCCTGGCTCATGGTCTACACTCTGGCAATCCGAGCAGCCGGAGGAGATCACAAAGCCATGGCTAACTACCCCCCAGTGGCTTTGGCCGACTCAGCGAGGACATGGCTAATAGGGCTCCCAAAGAAGTCAATTAGCTTCTGGGGAGAACTCCGGGAACGCGTTATTGCCAACTTCCAGGGAACTTATGAGAGGCCATCTTCTGAGCACGACCTCTATCAGTTGCACCAAAGGAAGAACGAGTCTCTATGTGAGTTCATCAAGAAGTTTTCCGAGAAGCAAAATTTGATCCCAATGATCAAGGACGAGGTTGTCATCGCTGCCTTCTGCAAGGGAGTCAAAGATGTCCCTTTCATTGCCAAGTTCACTTGGAAACCTCCTCCTTCTGTCAAGGCTCTTTTTGATATGGCGAACAAGTACGTCGACTCGGCCAACGTGGTCGCTCAGGCCCTCGACGACAAAAAAGAGCCCCAACAGAAGGCCAAGAAAGACAATGACGGGCCAACACAGAACAAATTCGGCAGCCGCAAGCAGAAGTCGGATAACGTAGTGGCCACCATGGAGCGTACTCGGTTTTGACCCCCGAGGAATAACAAATACCAAAAAGTGATGAACGGGCCCTACCCCTTTCATCCAAAAGGTAAGCACACGGCTAAGGATTGCTTCATGCTTAAGAAGTTTGCTTCCGAGCAGGTTTCAACATCTAGCGCCGATAAAGACAAGCTAGATTCGGGCACAGCCGGCGATTACCGATCCCTAGGTTGAGCTCAACCACATCTTTGGAGGGCAGTCTGC
Source organism: Oryza meyeriana var. granulata (assembly GCA_003991445.1). Classification (NCBI taxonomy): domain Eukaryota; kingdom Viridiplantae; phylum Streptophyta; class Magnoliopsida; order Poales; family Poaceae; genus Oryza; species Oryza meyeriana. The sequence continues at coordinate 11,180 of RYFJ01000383.1, forward strand.
ATATGAGTCTAAGAGAAAGCAGAAGCTTACAGCACGTGAAATCAACTCCGTCTCTGCAGCAGACGCCCCCCAATACCTGTGCTGGTTAGAAACGCCAATCACGATTGACCGTGCAGATCATCTCGATTGGGTCACTCATCCAGGACACTATCCACTCGTCCTGGATCTGATCGACAGGAGCATCAAATTGAAGAAGGTTCTGATCGATGGAGGCAGTGCTCTCAACATTCTATTTGCCAAGACGCTGGATGAGATGAAGATCCCTTGTTTAGAGCTACAGCTGAGTACAGCTCCCTTCCACGGGGTAGTCCCCGGCCTATCTTCTACTCCACTTGGACAAATAACTCTGCCAGTTACTTTTGGCATGCGGGATAATTTCCGCACCGAGAATATCTGCTTCAAGGTTGCCAATTTCGAGACAACATATCACGCTATACTCAGACGGCCGGCGCTAGCCAAGTTCATGGCAGTGCCACATTATACCTACACGATGCTCAAGATGCCAGGACTAGCCGGAGTTCTTTCCCTTCACAACGATGTCAAACAAGCCTTCACCTGCGACAAGGAGAGCTGCGAGCTGGCTCAATCTCAAGAAGCGGTGGTCAGACGCAACAGCATTCGGCTATCCACTACAACTCCTTTTAAGGATGATCAGGTTCCGGCCAAAAAATCAGCCAAGTCGGGAATTTCAGTGGATTCTGAAACCAAGAAGATCCCCCTAGACCCTTCCAACCCCTCTAAAACTGCTTTAGTCAGGACCGGACTCGACCCCAAATAGGAAGACGCGCTCGTCACCTTCCTCCAGGCGAACAGGGACATATTTGCTTGGAAATCTTCCGACATGCCTGGTGTACCAAGGGAGGTGATCAAGCATGCCCTCAACGTCAAGCCGGACGCCAAGCCAGTCAAACAACGGCTACAGCGCTTCGCACAAGACCGCCAAGTTGCTATTCAGGAGGAGATAACCAAGCTCCTTCCAGCCGGGTTCATCAAAGAGGTCTACCACCCGGATTGGCTGGCAAACCCAGTCCTAGTCTAGAAGAAGAACGGTAAATGGCGCATGTGCGTTGACTACACCGACTTAAACAAGGCATGCCCCAAAGATCCATTTGGCCTACGCAGAATAGGTCAGGTGGTGGATTCAACTGCGGGGTGCGAACTTCTTAGCTTTCTCGACTATTACTCGGCATATCACCAAATCAGCTTGAAGAAAGAGGACTGCTTGAAGACTTCTTTTATCACACCGTTTGGAGCATACTGCTACATCACTATGCCATTTAGGTTGAAAAACGCTGGAGCAATGTATCAACGAGCAATTTAGCAGTGTCTACACACTCAACTCGGGTGCAATGTGGAGGCATATGTCGATGATGTGGTAATCAAGACAAAATCCAAGGAAGACCTCATCGCTGACTTGGAGGAAACTTTCCAAAGCCTTTGGAGATTCAAGATGAAGTTGAATCTGGAAAAGTGCGCTTTCGGTGTACCGTTCGGAAAGCTACTCGGCTTCATCGTATTGCATCGAGGCATTGAGGCCAATCCAGAGAAAATCAACGCTATCATCAACATGGCACCCCCAACTAGCCAGAAGGACGTCCAAAAGCTGATAGGGTGCATGGCGGCACTCAGCCGATTTATTTCCCGACTTGGTGAACGGGGCATGCCCTTCTTCAAACTATTGAAGAAAGCGAATAATTTTCAATGGACACCCGAAGCTCAACAAGCCTTTGAAGACTTCAAAAAATTTCTCACATCACCACCAGTGTTGGCATCACCTACGCCCCAGGAACCACTAATGTTATACTTGGCAGCAACGACTCAGGTAGTTAGCATGGTGCTGGTAGTCGAGAGATCAGAGCCAGGTCATATACAGAAAATTCAATGGCTAGTCTACTTCATCAGCGAGGTCTTAGCCGACTCCAAGATGAGATATCCTCAAGTCCAGAAGCTTTTATATGGCCTACTCATCACTGTCCGAAAGTTGGTGCACTATTTTCAATCTCATCAAGTCACTGTTGTCATGTCATATCCACTCGGGGACGTCCTACACAATCGTGAGGCCACTGGCCGAATCGCTAAATGGGCACTCGAGTTAATGGTGTTTGACATCATTTTTCAACAATGGACAGCAATCAAATCTCAAGCTCTAGCCGACTTTGTGGCCGAATGGACAAAAGTTCAGACGACTACAAACACAGACAAGCTAGAGTACTGGATGACGGCGGCACGGGGCTGGCGTTGTGTTGACGTCACCCACTAGCGAAAAACTCAAGTATGTCCTCCAGATTCACTTTTCAGCTTCCCACAATGTCGCCGAGTACGAGGCACTTATCCACAGGCTCCGCATTGCCATATCACTAGGCATCCGTCGACTGGTGGTACGTGGGGATTCTCAACTCGTGGTCAACCAGGTCATGAAAGACTGGATATGTCTCGACGACACTATGGCGGCGTGTTGTCAAGAGGTCAGAAAGCTAGAAACCAAGTTCGACGGGCTGGAGATAACTCATGTATTACGACAATATAATGACACTGTAGACAAATTGGCCAACATAGGATGCAAACGAGAAGTGGTCCTGACTGGGATTTTCATTGAACAACTACTGGAGCCATCAGTCAAGAAGGAACCAGTGCTTGAACAGTCGGGGGCTGAACCTACCCCGGTGACAAATGAAGTACTAATCATCTCTCAAGATTGGTGGACTCTAGTTCTCAAATTCCACTTGGACGACGAACTCCCAGAAGGAGCAGCGAAGCCGAACGGATCAAGTATCGAAGCAAATGTTTCATTATAGTCGGACTCGAGGAGGGCAAGCAGATACTGCAATCGATCCACTCGGGTATCTGTGGCAACCATGCCGCATCTAGGACGTTAGTCGGAAAGGCTTACAGGCAAGGTTTTCTCTGGCCGATTGCAGTAACAGACGCTAAATATATAGTTTGCACATGCGAAGGGTGCCAATTCTATGCAAGGTCAACACATCTTCCAGCTCAAGAACTTCAAACAATTCCACTCTCTTGGCCCTTTGCAGTTTGGGGACTAGACATGGTCGGGCCGCTCAAAAAAGCGCCAGGAGGGTTCACACACTTGTTCATCGTAGTGGATAAATTCACAAAGTGGATTGAGGCAAAACCCGTTGCTACCATAACAGCGGCATGAGCAAAGGACTTCATCATGAGTATTTTATACTAATTTGGGGTTCCTAACCATATCATAACGGACAATGGTACTCAGTTTATGGGCAGCGTATTTCAAGATTTCTGTGACAATTTTGGCATCAAGATCTGTTATGCTTCTGTGGCACACCCATGAAGTAACGGGCAGGTCGAGTGTGCTAATGGCATGGTCTTACAAGATATCAAGGCTAGAGTGTTTGACCGACTACAACCATATGCAGGGAGGTGGGTACAAGAACTCCCATCCGTTCTTTGGTCTCTAAGAACCACGGTTAGTCGGGCAACAGGACGATCCCCTTTCTTCCTAGTCTATGGTGCTGAGGCTATGTTACCAACCAAGTTGGAGTTTGGCTCTCCACGAGTTCGGGCCCACTCAGAAGACAAATCAAACAAAACCCGATTGGTCGAACTCGATCAGTTGGAAGAAGCGAGGGATATTGCAACTATCCAGTCGGCAAGGTATCTTCAAGGCCTACGTCGTTATCACACTCGAAATGTCCATGGCCGCGCCTTTTTGGTGGGAGATCTCGTCTTGAGAAAAATACAGACCACCAAAGACAGGCATAAACTATCCCCTCTGTGGGAAGGGCCGTTCATTATCATTGAGGTGACACGTCCAGGCGCCTACCGACTAAAGACTGAAGATGGTGCCTGTGGGTGCCATGGGCCCCGGGTACCTCATGACAAGCATATGGGCCACTCGGATAGAGGATGGGCCTAGCCTTGTAATTAGAGATATAGCTAGATTCGGCAGACTTCGCCTTGTATAGAAAGGAATATACAGTCCTAGTCGGGTACGTTATATCTCTAAGGGGAGATCTCCTAGTCGTAATCCGATGGGGACTCCTACCTTGTAACCTTGTCCCCCAGTATATAAGGGGAGGCAGGGCGCCCCATGAGGGCAGAAGAGCTCATAGAAGCACACGGCCATACAGTTCATCAGAACTACCACCGCATATCCTCAAAGGAATACATACAAACTGGACGTAGGGTATTACCTCACATCGAGGGCCTGAACCAGTATAAAATTTCCTTGTGTTCCTTTGCAATCCACCGAGTTTCCATCCGCCGAGTAGCCCCATATATTTATTGCCGGTGTAAAACATCGACAGTTGGCGCGCCAGGTAGGGGCTTCGGCGTGATCTACATCTACAAGCTCGATGGATCCAGCAACCGAAGTCGACGGCGGCAAACTCCCCCCCGGAGATACAATCGCATTCAGAAGCCTTGACTTCGTCGCCGACAAGATCGGCAATCTCACCCCGGCCGACACGGACCCGATCCAACCGGCCGAGGAACCAGCTGACTCCGCGCCAGTCGGCCCACACGACGCTGCGGCAATCTTCGACGACATGCTGCGGCGATCTCCAATACGCCCGAGTCCAGGGACAACTCTTCCTTTCAGTGTTCGACTCGGACTCGGTTCTGAGCCGGCCGAGATCGGGCCGAGAAGGGAAGAGATCGTCAACTTCCCGTTCGGACTCAGCGACGCCGCGGATATCTACAATCTACATCCGACACGGCAAACCCGATCCCCTGGAGTTCGACTCGGATACGGCTCCGAGCCGCTCGAGATCGGATCTAGGGAGGTCGGAGTTGTAATCACCCCCATCAACTATTCCGACTACGACTCCCAGTCGGATTCCGACTCCAAGTCGGATACCAGCTCGGCAAGCTTCACTCCGCCGTGAGAAATTTTCATGGCATCCAGAGGCTCTACTCCTATTCAGGAATCATGCCGACGACACGAGCCACAAGAGGAGGAGGCCTGCCGACTGCAAGAACAACAGGAGGAAGAAGCAAGACGCCTGCACGCCCGCAACGACGATCTACGCAAGGCTGAGCAAACCGCTCAGCAGCAAATCCTCCAAACCCGAGTCGGCGACCACGATGTCTTCGTTACTCCCCAACAGAACATCGTGGCCGCTGCAACCCTACTGGACACAGTCCAGCTTGGGCCTGATCATCAGGCCACCCCGACGATTGCAAGGATAAAAGCCATGCTTACCGCTGCTGCATGTCAGCAGCACCAACAGTCGGGAGATACCCTCATACCGACCAACCGGTCGGCATCCCCAATGGCAGTCTCGTCTACCTCAAAGCGACGCCGAGTGGCCGGCTCTAGTCAGCTGCACACGGAGTCACGCCAAACGTCACTCGGCAACCCAAACAACAACCGGCAATGTCGAAGTGACCGTCGGGACAACCGGGATCTCCGAGGCCAACTATGGCGCGATCTTCGGCAGCACACCAATGCTCGGCGCCGCGAACGAGAAGAGGACGAGCAACGCCAACTGGAAGACGAGAACGAGCATTTCGGCCTCCACTACGAGCGGTTTCACCGCCGTAGTCGGGGTTGGAGTCCTCATGAAGACGAAGGCATACCGGCCTTCACCCAGGAGCTACAACAGGTCGACTGGCCGTCGAGTTTCAAGCCTACAGGCATCAACAAATACGATGGCAAGACCAATCCCGAGTCCCGGCTCACGGTCTACACTCTGGCGATCCGAGCAGCTGGAGGAAATCACAAAGTCATGGCTAACTACCTCCCAGTCGCTCTAGCCGACTCAGCGAGGACATGGCTAACAGGACTTCCCAAGCAATCAATCGGCTCCTAGGGAGAACTCCGGGAACGATTCATCACCAACTTCCAGGGAACATACGAGAGGCCATCTTCCGAGTACGACTTATATCAGTTGCATCAAAGGAAGAATGAGTCTCTTCGTGACTTCATCAAGAGGTTCTCTGAGAAGAAAAATTCAATCCCTAACGTCAAGGATGAGGTCGTCATCACCGCCTTTCGAAAAGGAGTCAAAGACACCTCGTTCATCGACAAATTCACGCGGAAGCCTCCCAACTCTGTCAAGGCCCTATTCGACATGGCAAACAAGTACGCCGACTTGGCCCACGCTGTTGCCGAGGCTCTCGATGACAACAAGTCACCCTGACAGAAGAAGCGAAACGACACCGACGACGCGGTCCCGACTAAAGCTGGGAATCGCAAACGCAAGTCAGACGGCTCCATTGTGGCAGTTGGTCACAACCGCCTTCGACCTTCAACAACTGAGGATTATCAGAACAACAAGTGACATGCTCGGGGGCTCACAAGCTCAAACACGAGGATGGCATCCCCACTCCCAAATACCGAACAGCTAAGTCGCTTTCTGATAAACATCTCCTCACTCGGCCTTGCTAGTGCCACAGCCGCTTACACCTAATAGGTGTACAAGCTGCGCATTTACTTTTTTCCGTTTTTGCTCTTAAATGATTACAAAAGTACTCGAGTAGCATAAATCTCGATCCGTGAAACTCTGCTCCATGTAAGACGAACTCAAGTCACCCAAAACGCGTGCCTGGGAAAGAGCCATGAGCCAACTCCCGACGCTAGGGGGCTATAACTAGTCGGGCAGAGTGCTTAAACGTAAGGGGTCAACTACTCGAGGAAATTAATATCAAAAAGAGGAAGAACACGTATTTACATACATTGTAAAATACATTTAATTCGGATGATTGTTTTCATCATCAGATGCTACTCATCCGATATCTTTATATTACAGGCCTAGCTCCGGATATGCGTGACAGGAACTCAGGGCTTCGAGCCTATCTCCTACGCTCGGGGGCTGGACAAGTCTGCCGAAATACACTCGGGATGCTCCATGAGGACTACTTACCGAGTACTTGCGCCAGTCGGGACGTCATCTTCCCCGACTACGCTCCATGGGAGCTAACAATCGGCCCCCGACGCCAGTCGGGGCTATATACCACTCGGCTAAATAGGGTATGCCCCATGAGGGTCGCTAGCCGAATCCTACGCTAATGCTAGGTTCGGATACCTTATTTGGTCACGGTTCTGTCAGGTTGGGTACGCCCCATGAGGGTCGCTAGTCGAATCCTATGCTAATGCAAGGTTCGGGTGCCTAGCTTGGCTATAATTCTGTTGGATAGGGTACGCCCCATGAGGGTCGCCAGCCGAACCCTCTGCTAATGCAAGGTTCGGGTACCTTGTTCGGCTTTACCCAAGTCAGAGAAGACTTATATCGTCAAAGTGCATCCGGAGTTCTCATGCACTGTGTCACACCTGAGGAGGGCAAGCAGATCCTGCATTATACCCACTCAGGCTTACGTGGCAACCAGTTTGCATCCAGAACGTAAGTCGGAAAGGCTTGCGAATAAGGATTTCTCTGGCTGATTGCGGTTACCAACACCAAAAAACTCATCCTGACATGCGATGGATGATACTTCTCTAGAGCTATGCTGGATAGGTCGGCTCAGGCCGGCTTATTTGGTAGCAGCAACCAAGATATGAGTTCCTACAGTAGCATGCTCCATGTGGGCCGCCCGCAGGCTGAGTTGAAATTATAGCGCTGGTGCTACTAACAGGAACCGATGAGGTAAACAGATATGCTTCATGAGAGCCTTATTGCTGAACATATATGTTTGGGTATCTGTTTTATCCACCAGGTCTCGAGGATATATCCTTACAAGGATCACAAGCTGGTCTTCATTGAAATTGGGGATGCAGGTATCTTTCTCGGGTACACCTGACCACGCCATGGATTTATTTTCATAAAGTGGTACTCGGCCTACATGCTTGGCCACCAGTTGCCATGAGCGACATTATTCCAGCCGACATGACGCTGAAGAGTCTAACTTTCGAGTAGTGCACTACTCGGGAGAGACTATAAACCTTCTTTTCCCGCTGACATGACGCGGATGAGTCTAACTTCTGGGTGGGACGCCACTCGGGAAAGACTATAAACAACCCTTTTCCAGCTGACATGACGCTGAAGAGTCCCATATACGAGTAGCATCCTACTCGGCAAGACTATAAACGCACATTCCGACTGACATGAAGTCGAAGAGTCCTATATACGAGTAGTTCCCTACTCGGCAAGACTATAAATCATATTCCGGTTGACATGATACCGAAGAGTCTCATGTACCAGTAGTAATCTACTCGGGAAAGACTACAAGGTTAAAGATCTTTGACTTCATGTTTAATTGTTTTCACAATTAAGCACAAAGTCGGGGGCTACACCTAATAGGTGCGCCTATTCGGCGCACACTATTCCAACATCTACATCGAGACCTTCATAGCCTCGCTGCCAGCTGACATGAAGCAGGACTCGGGAGAAGCAGCACTCAGACAAAGAGTACTCGGGAGCAATGCACTCGGGAAGACTTCACCGTGGAGGATGAGCACTCGGCATCAGCTGTGACTCAACTATGAAGGTCTCGGGGGCTACTGTGGGTGCCATGGGCCCCGGGTACCTCATGACAAGCATATGGGCCACTCGGATAGAGGATGGGCCTAGCCTTGTAATTAGAGATATAGCTAGATTCGGCAGACTTCGCCTTGTATAGAAAGGAATATACAGTCCTAGTCGGGTACGTTATATCTCTAAGGGGAGATCTCCTAGTCGTAATCCGATGGGGACTCCTACCTTGTAACCTTGTCCCCCAGTATATAAGGGGAGGCAGGGCGCCCCATGAGGGCAGAAGAGCTCATAGAAGCACACGGCCATACAGTTCATCAGAACTACCACCGCATATCCTCAAAGGAATACATACAAACTGGACGTAGGGTATTACCTCACATCGAGGGCCTGAACCAGTATAAAATTTCCTTGTGTTCCTTTGCAATCCACCGAGTTTCCATCCACCGAGTAGCCCCATATATTTATTGCCGGTGTAAAACATCGACAGTGCCCTCATCACCAACTCATGGAATATAGAATAGCTATGTCCTTTCTATACCTGAGTTTTATATTCCCTATATATATGTACAAAGTCTTTTCTCTGACTCACTACATCGCTTGTTTCAACCGACTAGTGAGTCGGGGGCTGCATGTATTATGTGCCTTGTTAATAAAATACGAGCTTGCTTTATTTTAGCTATGAAGTTTTACAATGATTATGCAATGTTTGCCCAAGTATAGCTTTTAGAAGTGAATGTTTTTTCTTAAGTTCCTATCAATCTACTCAGCACAGACTACATAGTCGGGTGATGCTGATGACAACTAAAAAATAAGCAAGTACTCGGCAACATTTTACAAGATATATACATGCTTTTACCAAAGTTATATATACACCAACTGCATAATCACTTTGTTTTTACATACCCAGGTCTTTTGCGATCGCCTCTACAGTTGGCCTCGCCTGGCTGATCAACTCCAGAGCTTCTTCAGGTGTTGTCTCTTCGGCAAAACCCTCACCAATGGCCTCGATATCTACCCTAGGGTAGATCGATTTGGTCATAGCGAGGTGTGGGTGCCATGGGCCCCGGGTACCTCATGACAAGCATATGGGCCACTCGGATAGAGGATGGGCCTAGCCTTGTAATTAGAGATATAGCTAGATTCGGCAGACTTCGCCTTGTATAGAAAGGAATATACAGTCCTAGTCGGGTACGTTATATCTCTAAGGGGAGATCTCCTAGTCGTAATCCGATGGGGACTCCTACCTTGTAACCTTGTCCCCCAGTATATAAGGGGAGGCAGGGCGCCCCATGAGGGCAGAAGAGCTCATAGAAGCACACGGCCATACAGTTCATCAGAACTACCACCGTATATCCTCAAAGGAATACATACAAACTGGACGTAGGGTATTACCTCACATCGAGGGCCTGAACCAGTATAAAATTTCCTTGTGTTCCTTTGCAATCCACCGAGTTTCCATCCGCCGAGTAGCCCCATATATTTATTGCCGGTGTAAAACATCGACAGTTGGCGCGCCAGGTAGGGGCTTCGGCGCGATCTACATCTACAAGCTCGATGGATCCAGCAACCGAAGTCGACGGCGGCAAACTCCCCCCCGGAGATACAATCGCATTCAGAAGCCTTGACTTCGTCGCCGACCAGATCGGCAATCTCACCCCGGCCGACACGGACCCGATCCAACCGGCCGAGGAACCAGCTGACTCCGCGCCAGTCGGCCCACACGACGCTGCGGCAATCTTCGACGACATGCTGCGGCGATCTCCAATACGCCCGAGTCCAGGGACAACTCTTCCTTTCAGTGTTCGACTCGGACTCGGTTCTGAGCCGGCCGAGATCGGCCGAGAAGGGAAGAGATCGTCAACTTCCCGTTCGGACTCAGCGACGCCGCGGATATCTACAATCTACATCCGACGCGGCAAACCCGATCCCCTGGAGTTCGACTCGGATACGGCTCCGAGCCGCTCGAGATCGGATCTAGGGAGGTCGGAGTTGTAATCACCCCCATCAACTATTCCGACTACGACTCTCAGTCGGACTACGACTCCCAGTCGGATTCCGACTCCAAGTCGGATACCAGCTCGGCAAGCTTCACTCCGCCGTGAGAAATTTTCATGGCATCCAGAGGCTCTACTCCTATTCAGGAATCATGCCGACGACACGAGCCACAAGAGGAGGAGGCCTGCCGACTGCAAGAACAACAGGAGGAAGAAGCAAGACGCCTGCACGCCCGCAACGACGATCTACGCAAGGCTGAGCAAACCGCTCAGCAGCAAATCCTCCAAACCCGAGTCGGCGACCACGATGTCTTCGTTACTCCCCAACAGAACATCGTGGCCGCTGCAACCCTACTGGACACAGTCCAGCTTGGGCCTGATCATCAGGCCACCCCGACGATCGCAAGGATAAAAGCCATGCTTACCGCTGCTGCATGTCAGCAGCACCAACAGTCGGGCGATACCCTCATACCGACCAACCGGTCGGCATCCCCAATGGCAGTCTCGTCTACCTCAAAGCGACGCCGAGCGGCCGGCTCTAGTCGGCTGCACACGGAGTCACGCCAAACGTCACTCGGCAACCCAAACAACAACCGGCAACGTCGAAGTGACCGTCGGGACAACCGGGATCTCCGAGGCCAACTATGGCGCGATCTTCGGCAGCACACCAATGCTCAGCGCCGCGAACGAGAAGAAGACGAGCAACGCCAACTGGAAGACGAGAACGAGCATTTCGGCCTCCACCACGAGCGGTTTCGCCGCCGTAGTCGGGGTCGGAGTCCTCATGAAGACGAAGGCATACCGGCCTTCACCCAAGAGCTACAACAGGTCGACTGGCCGTCGGGTTTCAAGCCTACAGGCATCGACAAATACGATGGCAAGACCAATCCCGAGTCCTGGCTCACGGTCTACACTCTGGCGATCCGAGCAGCTGGGGGAAATCACAAAGTCATGGCTAACTACCTCCCAGTCGCTTTAGCCGACTCAGCGAGGACATGGCTAACAGGACTTCCCAAGCAATCAATCGGCTCCTGGGGAGAACTCCGGGAACGATTCATCACCAACTTCCAGGGAACATACGAGAGACCATCTTCCGAGTACGACCTATATCAGTTGCGCCAAAGGAAGAACGAGTCTTTTCGTGACTTCATCAAGAGGTTTTCTGAGAAGAGGAACTCAATCCCGAAGATCAAGGACGAGGTCGTCATCGCCGCCTTTCGAAAAGGAGTCAGAGACACCTCGTTCATCGACAAATTCACGCGGAAGCCTCCCAACTCTGTCAAGGCCCTATTCCACATGGCAAACAAGTACGCCGACTCGGCCCACGCTGTTGCCGAGGCCCTCGATGACAACAAGTCACCCTGACAGAAGAAGCGGGACGACACCGACGACGCGGTCCCAACTAAAGCTGGGAATCGCAAACGCAAGTCAGACGGCTCCATTGTGGCAGTCGGTCACGACCGCCTTCGACCTTCAACAACTGAGGATTATCAGAACAACAAGTGACATGCTCGGGGGCTCACAAGCTCAAACACGAGGATGGCATCCCCACTCCCAAATACCGAACAGCTAAGTCGCTTTCTGATAAACATCTCATCACTCGGCCTTACTAGTGCCACAGCCGCTTACACCTAATAGGTGTACAAGCTGCGCATTTACTTTTATCTGTTTTTGCTCTTAAATGATTACAAAAGTACTCGAGTAGCATAAATCTCGATCCATGAAACTCTGCTCCATGTAAGACGAACTCAAGTCACCCAAAACGCGTGCCTGGGAAAGAGCCATGAGCCAACTCCCGACGCTAGGGGGCTATGACTAGTCGGGCAGAGTGCTTAAACGTAAGGGGTCAACTACTCGAGGAAATTAATATCAAAAAGAGGAAGAACACGTATTTACATACATTGTAAAATACATTTAATTCGGATGATTGTTTTCATCATCAGATGCTACTCATCCGATATCTTTATATTACAGGCCTAGCTCCGGATATGCGTGACAGGAACTCAGGGCTTCGAGCCTATCTCCTACGCTCGGGGGCTGGACAAGTCTGCCGAAATACACTCGGGATGCTCCATGAGGACTACTTACTGAGTACTTGCGCCAGTCGGGACGTCATCTTCCCCGACTACGCTCCATGGGAGCTAACAATCGGCCCCCGACGCCAGTCGGGGCTGTATACCACTCGGCTAAATAGGGTACGCCCCATGAGGGTCGCTAGCCGAATCCTACGCTAATGCTAGGTTCGGATACCTTATTTGGTCACGGTTCTGTCAGGTTGGGTACGCCCCATGAGGGTCGCTAGTCGAATCCTATGCTAATGCAAGGTTCGGGTGCCTAGCTTGGCTATAATTCTGTTGGATAGGGTACGCCCCATGAGGGTCGCCAGCCGAACCCTCTGCTAATGCAAGGTTCGGGTACCTTGTTCGGCTTTACCCAAGTCAGAGAAGACTTATATCGTCAAAGTGCATCCGGAGTTCTCATGCACTGTGTCACACCTGAGGAGGGCAAGCAGATCCTGCATTATACCCACTCAGGCTTACGTGGCAACCAGTTTGCATCCAGAACGTAAGTCGGAAAGGCTTGCGAATAAGGATTTCTCTGGCTGATTGCGGTTATCGACACCAAAAAACTCATCCTGACATGCGATGGATGATACTTCTATAGAGCTATGCTGGATAGGTCGGCTCAGGCCGGCTTATTTGGTAGCAGCCACCAAGATATGAGTTCCTATAGTAGCATGCTCCATGTGGGCCGCCCGCAGGCTGAGTTGAAATTATAGCGCTGGTGCTACCCACAGGAACCGATGAGGTAAACAGATATGCTTCATGAGAGCCTTATTGCTAAACATATATGTTTGGGTATTTGTCTTATCCACCAGGTCTCGAGGATACATCCTTACAAGGATCACAAGCTGGTCTTCATTAAAATTGGAGATACAGGTATCTCTCTCGAGTACACCTAACCACGTAATGGATTTATTTTTCTACAGTGCTACTCGGCCTATATGCGCGGCCACCAGTTGCCATGAGCAACATTACTCCAGCCGACATGACGCTGAAGAGTCTAACTTTCGAGTAGTGCACTACTCGGGAGAGACTATAAAATTCTCATTCCCGCTGACATGATGCGGAAGAGTCTAACTTCCGAATGGGACGCCACTCGGGAAAGACTATAAACACCTTTTCCGGCTGACATGATGCCGACGAGTCTAATTTTCGAGTAGTATACTACTCGGGAAAGACTATAAACACCCCCTTTCCAGCTGACATGACGCTGAAGAGTCCCATATATGAGTAGCATCCTACTCGGCAAGACTATAAACGCACATTCCGACTGACATGAAGTCGAAGAGTCCTATATACGAGTAGTTCCCTACTCGGCAAGACTATAAATCATATTCCGGTTGACATGATACCGAAGAGTCTCATGTACCAGTAGTAATCTACTCGGGAAAGACTACAAGGTTAAAGATCTTTGACTTCATGTTTAATTGTTTTCACAATTAAGCACAAAGTCGGGGGCTACACCTAATAGGTGCGCCTATTCGGCGCACACTATTCCAACATCTACATCGAGACCTTCATAGCCTCGCTGCCAGCTGACATGAAGCAGGACTCGGGAGAAGCAACACTCAGACAAAGAGTACTCGGGAGCAATGCACTCGGGAAGACTTCACCGTGGAGGATGAGCACTCGGCATCAGCTGTGACTCAACTATGAAGGTCTCGGGGGCTACTGTGAGTGCCATAGGCCCCGGGTACCTCATGACAAGCATATGGGCCACTCGGATAGAGGATGGGCCTAGCCTTGTAATTAGAGATATAGCTAGATTCGGCAGACTTCGCCTTGTATAGAAAGGAATATACAGTCCTAGTCGGGTACGTTATATCTCTAAGGGGAGATCTCCTAGTCGTAATCCGATGGGGACTCCTACCTTGTAACCTTGTCCCCCAGTATATAAGGGGAGGCAGGGCGCCCCATGAGGGCAGAAGAGCTCATAGAAGCACACGGCCATACAGTTCATCAGAACTACCACCGTATATCCTCAAAGGAATACATACAAACTGGACGTAGGGTATTACCTCACATCGAGGGCCTGAACCAGTATAAAATTTCCTTGTGTTCCTTTGCAATCCACCGAGTTTCCATCCGCCGAGTAGCCCCATATATTTATTGCCGGTGTAAAACATCGACACGAGGGTTTGGGCAACACCTACAGCGACACGCTCATCCAAGTACTTTTTCAAGATACCCGGGGCTTCGCTAAGGTGTGCATGCACCTGGGAGACTGTACTAGAGCTGGTCCTAGCCTGGTGAGGATTCATAATGTCAAGGAGCCCTTTCACAGATTCGACAAGAATTTCCCGTGACTCCTTGACAACCTTGATATCCTCTGCAAAGGCGTTGAATTGGGTCTGGGCATTGGCTTTTGAAGCTGTTCAGATTCATCGACAAGTATACTGGTTAGCCAAACAATGCAGTCGGAGTAACAAGAAGATGGGTTAAGGTTATTGTCAGGGAGGAGCCTTACTTGCATAGTCGGCCTCCACTTTGGCTTTGACCTTCTCCAGTTCAGCCTTAGCCTTTTCAGCTTCCTTTAGCTTAATTTCTTGTTGTTTCTTCTCCTCTGCTTGGGTTTTCAACTTGGCTTTGAGGGCTGCAAATTAGAATAGTCAAGAACTTGAGATTGCAGTCAGAACTCAACAAGGCAGTCAGGAATCAACAAAGCTGGAGAGATATACTCAGGATTTACTCGGGAGGATAATATAGAAGACTTACTTCTGATCTTCTCGGCTAGACCCCACTTTTCTTCCTTGAGCTGATCCACTGCTCCCCTTAGCCAAGTTTCCTTCTCTTGGCTAGTCCATTCTAAGTCATCCTTGGTGGCCTGGAGCTGGCCTAGTCGTTGGAGATGGGGGGCGAGCTGGATCAGGACCTTGTTCACTTTCTCCGAGTGGTCGACAATCTTCTGCTCAAAGCAAAACAGAGCAAAACAGAGCAAAACAGAGTCAAATGGCAGAGTACCGGATTAAGAAGAACCATCGAGAATTCAACATGGCAAGATTTGCTACATACCTGAACTCCCCTGGACGCGGCAATTGCAGCACAAAGAAGAACTTCACACTCCCTTGACGTGGCTTGTTCATCATGCTCTTAGCTCTTCGCGACTCCCTCAGGGGATATCCAATGGAACGTTCTCGGGAAGTCACGAGGAGGGGCTTTGGGCCGGGGTATGTCCACTTCATCAGAAGACGACGACGATATGAGTGGCGATGGGGTCTTGGCCCTGAACTCAGTGGCTACTAGGGCTTCAGCGATTTGCTTAGGGGCTGGAGCAGTAGCTTTAGCACTCCCCCCTTGGTCAGCCGGCACTATTGGTCCTGCTGTCAGGACTGCTTTAGCTTCTACGGCTGGGGCAGCCTCTAGCTCAGCAGACGAACTTGTTGGTGCTGGCTCGGCTGGGGACTGCTTGGTAACAGGGGCAGCTGGTGCGGTCCCCTTGGGATCAATGTTAACTTGCTTCCTACACAATAAGTCAAGTATTAAGATATTATCACATCATTCAAAACTCTTGGAAGATTGAAGATCGCTTACCTCTTGGAAATCTTGAACCTCCACGAGGGAGCTCCAGAAGATATCGGTGGTGGAGTGCTGCTGGCTGTCAGGCCAGTCGGTGCGGCAGTCGGTGGTGGCACTTTAACTCCAGTCGGCCCTGTTTCTAGCGCAGCTGACTGGGGCGTCAAGCTACTCGGTGGTGCCGCCCTTGGGCTCGATGTTGCTGATCTTGTACTCGGTGGCGTCGGCCTTGAGCTTGATGTTGCTGGCCTTGGGCTTGGCGGCCCGGGGGCTAGACTGGCGGGGTCTTTGATCCTCAGACTCCCTGGCGTTGCACTTGGCTTGCTTGTTCTCTTCTTGCTCGGATCTTCAACGGGTCTCTTCCCAGCTCTCTTGGAGCTAGGCTGAGCAGCAAAAGGACTGGTCGGCCTTTTCTTCATTTTGGTGGCCGACGGGGTTTGGGAATTATCGTCAAATTCCTCACAATCCTGCAAATGATTCAACAACATACATCATACGTTGGAGGATGATTACAAACAAATGTCCCTAGATATTCATCACCAATGAATAGCAATTCCAAATCAGCTTTTCAAGATTACCTATGGCCGAGGTCTTTTCTGGCTATAGGCTGCAGTGGCACGCTCGGCGTCTTCTGTCTCCACAACCCTGTTGACAAAAAAGCCAAGCAAGGTGTCAGTCACCTTGTTCGCATCAGTCAAGTCGCGGTATTCTTGGCTGGGATCATTCTTGCCCTGGTAATCCCAACCGAAATGGCTTCTTAGCTTCAGTGGCCTAGTACAGCGATTTAGGAAACACCTCGCCACCCAGGGACCAGTTAATCCTGAGCTCTTCAGCTGTGACTCGGGAGCGATGCACTAGGGAATTCTTCACCGTGGAGGATGAGCACTCGACATCTGCTCAGGTACCTCATGAGATGCTATTGGGCTACTCGGACAGAGGATGGGCCTAACCTTGTATTAGGGATACAATAGAACTTGGCATACACAACCTTGTATGACAAGGAAAGGATATAGTCTTAGTCGGGCACATTGTATTCCTAGAAAGAAATCCCTTGGTCGGAGTCCGATTGGGATTCTACTCTCTAACCCCATCGCCCGTATATAAGGGGAGGCAGGGCGCCCCCTGAGGGCAAGATCACCAAGATCAGAATCATACAACCTCAAAGGCAATCACCATAACTGGACGTAGGGTATTATCTCATCTCGAGGGCCTGAACCAGTATAAATTGTTTTGTGTTCCTTTGCAATCCATCAAGTATAGGTCTCACGAGTAGCCCCATATTATTATTGCGGATACAAAACATCAACACCTTCTTACCCAGCGCAAGCCTATAAAGCGGTGAGAGAGAGAAAAGATTCCCCTTTCTCCCCAAATCGCCCAAAACGCTTCATCTCCTGCACAAGTGCCAAACTTGGTGCTCTCCGCCCCTAGCTAGGGTTTCCTATAGCTCGAGCTTCCTCTCAGGAATCCGTGAAAATATCCTCTCCCACTTCGATTCCCATCGTCTAGAATCCCTCTTGCCCAGTTCCTCACCCCAACCATGCCGAGGGCGCTGTTCGACATCCCCGCCATGCCATCTAGAGCTTGGCCGACATCGGATTACTATGCGACGAAGCTGGCCCTTCTGGAAAGGAAAAAAACCTCCAACCGCAAGAGATTATCAACTGGCATCCCGCCGCCGGTGAGTCGATTCCCTCTCTAGGTCCCCACGAGACCATGGTCTTTGCTTCTTTTTTCAATCGCGGCCTCACCCTTCCTTCTTCCGATTTTCTTCGTGGGCTCCTTTAGTATTACAAGATTGAGTACTACCACCTCAACCCCAACTACATTCTTCACATCTCAATCTTTGTCACTCTCGGTGAAGCCTTTCTATGGATCGATCCTGATTTCAACCTCTTCTGCTTTCTGTTTCACGTCAAGCCACAACCCTCCAAATCCAAAATCCAGGTGATAGGGGGAGCAGGCCTTCAACTCCACAACGAGATGAAGAAGGCCTACCTACATGTTCCCCTAAAGACTTCTCTGAAAGGACTGGTTTTACTGCTCCAATCTCGAGCCCTCCTTGCCGCCCTTCTCTGGAAATCCCCTGCCGTACTGGAGAGCTAGACGGCCATACCGTCGCAGGCAGAGATGGTCCAAGTGCAGCTGCTGCTGGACAAAATCCATGCGCTAAAGAACACAGGGTTGACCGGACCTTGGGTGTCCAAGACCTTCCAAAACCGCCGGATTCGACCCCTGAAGGCCAGGATTCACCTTGGCTATGACCACCAGGGGAAGAACGATCCAACTCGGGAGTGCACTAAATTCATCAAAAAGGATGTCATCATCGACACATTGCTTGGCTATTTCGTCAACGGAGTCGTCGAGACTCTAGACACCGAGCGAGCCCCCAAGCCATACTACAAAGACAGGCCTTGGCCGAAGGTAATGTCTTGCATGATATTTGTCTTGATATATGTGTGGTATGAATGTTGTTCAATCGAGCTTTCCTTGATGCTTAACACTTGTAGGAATTAACCGAGTTCGATTCTAACCCACAAGGCCAGTCGGCCAGTGGGGCTAGAAAATGGCCGACCAGCTCCTCAGCAGTGACGGACCAGTTCGATTCCAAGAGGGCTGGGAAGCGACTAGTGACGGACCAGGCCAAGAAGAAAGATGTGCCAAGTAAGGCATCAGGCGGTCCGATGATCAGTGATGAGGACATCACTTCTTTAGATACACACTTAGAACCTCCTCATGTTGAACAAGATGTGCCACATATCCAAGGACCAATTACTCGCGCACGTGCCTGTCAACTTAATCGCCAGGTGAATGCGTTCCTAAACTTACATGGAAATATTTCTACGAATGGCATGCTATTTAATTCTTGTGATGATTTTTATTATTATTAGGAACCTGGGGGAAGACCATGGAGAATAGCTCAAGAAACCAAATATTAAAGTGGAGACAACAAGTGCAAGTAAACTCCTATTTTCGAGACCGATTCAGTTTCGGGCTGGGAGACAGTGTCAAATTCAAATGACCATAACTTTTGATCCAGAAGGAGTTACAGGGCCTAGAAGTACTTGTTGGAAAGCCTATGAAATCTACTTTCAGATGGTTTTGGTTTCATGCCAAAATTCCTCATAAGCTGTCCATAATCGTCGAAATAAGTTGTGTCATTTTTCCTATCCGAGTCAGTTTGGGCCTTTGGGCTTTGTATTTGTGTCGTTGGCTAAACCCATGAGGAGTGTGCCCCTCACAGGGCAAACCCTGACCCTAGGATGTCCTAACTCATATATATTTAGTAGCCACTGTCGTTTAGAGTGGGTTTTACTTAGATTAATCTGTCTTTGAACAGTTTCGCCGTTTATCGGTTTGTGAGACCCCAACTTCGAGAGTATAATCATTCATCTGCAAGTTGACTTGTAATCTTCCTTGTTCTTGCTTGTGTTCTTCGATTCGCATGCAGGGGTTAGCCTTCGTGGCGAGGTCAACCGGGCAGTGCACGGTTGATAATGAGAAGAGACGTCGTGCTGCGATTGCAGGGTTCGAGTCTTGGTGATCAGAAGCCGGATCGTGAGTGTCAATTCTCCACCAAATCGAGAGTTATCCTTACCTAACGGAAGATCAGGCACCCCATTGCCATCTAGTGGTATCAGAGCGAAGGTTGCCCGTTAGGTATCATCTTTTTCGTCCTGTTTCAATCTTTTTTTTCCTATACCTAGAGTCCAGAAAAGCTACAAAAACAAAATTGGTAGTCGTAGGTTTTTCCCATCCTACAACCACGTTTAGCCTTTGCATAATTCTGTTTCAGAGTCCGTAGTGTTGAGTTTGTGTCCTAGGTCGAGTTCGGTTGCTGGCTTAGATTGTGTTTGAGTCTAGTTCGTGATCCATCCACCGCACCCCCACATTGTCTTTGTTTTCCATCTACTAACCATCTTGTGCAAGTGTTGGTCATTGTGTGTTCTGTTTTAGTGTCATATATCATGTCATTTGATCACCCTACATCTCCATCCACCTCCTTAGCAGCCACCGCCACCATATCATTCCCAGTTTCACTACCTGATCTCGAATCAGCCTCCACCAAAACACTAATACGGAGGACCTTCCTTGAAACAACCATAACTTTCGCATACGAACTCAGAATCAGGCAAATAAATAGTCTATGGATATCTACGAAAAAATTCCCATCCGCTTCTCCCCCACTGCGTCAGGTTGGTCGAAATCAGTTTTGCAAAATTCAGGCCAAAAAAGTGAGTATCTGCACTCCAAAGTTCTAGCACGATTTTTAAAGCACGCTCGTGTATTTCTACAGGCCACATCTTATATCAGACTGAGCTGCCACCTCCTGAGGTTGTTGTTCCTGTGCTCCTAGTTGAGAATAAATATCAGAAAAATAAAAAAATAAAGAAAAGGTGTGAAAGAAGAGAGAAAAAAAGAAAAAAAGGGAAAAAGGAGAGGAGCACATAGGACACACCAGGGAACCAGCAGTGTGTTGTTTTGTGCTGTGTTTTGCCTTGTCCTTATTTCCTTGCTGCTGTCCTGTCATACTTGTTTGTCACCCTTGTTTTATCGCATCTGGGCTTGAACGTGTTTAGGCTAGCAACTAGGACAAGCGCTTTGGACATTTATTCAGCATTACTATCTGTTATTGAATTGTGTGCTACTAACATATTTGGCCTCCCAAGCTCCACATATATACTTCTGGTCAGCACGGTCTCAACCCTTGCAATTGCTGGATCACGTCCTCAAGGTATCACGAACCAGCCATCGGTTGTACCATCCTTTGCTCGCTAGTCTCAGAACCTTGTAAGAGCTCGGTAAGGTGCTTCCATTTGCGAGTGTCTACTATCCTTGCATATAGGGATCATACTTTTGTGCTGTTTGTTTCCTATTTTCTACTAACCATGGCAGGTGAGGTGAATGATTTCGTTGATTGTGCTTCAAAAGAGGAGATCACTAAGTTGGATCAGAAGATTGAGGAAAATGTGGCTGCCTTGAATGCTATGCGGGAAGACCTCCAGGCTATGGTGGGGAGCAT
The DNA here is from genome assembly GCA_003991445.1 of Oryza meyeriana var. granulata. Taxonomy (NCBI): domain Eukaryota; kingdom Viridiplantae; phylum Streptophyta; class Magnoliopsida; order Poales; family Poaceae; genus Oryza; species Oryza meyeriana. Next base: position 32,169 of record RYFJ01000383.1, read on the forward strand.
TGCCACCCTCACTAACAGCATCGAGCAGTTGGCAGCAAACCGTCACCCTCCACCACTTGTTGACGATGACGGAGGTAATGAAGAAGAGGAAGCTGACAATAGTGACGCTCACGCTGCGTTTCGTGACGAGCGCCTATGACAACGGCTACGATTCAACCGGCAAGGTATGGGAGGTAACCGCCACCAAGGGCGAGGTAATGATGATCCTTTTGTTAAAGTTAAATTTACCTTACCTTCCTTTTCTGGAAAATATGACCTTGAGGCTTATTTAGATTGGGAGATGACAGTAGAGCAGAAATTTAATTCCCATCTAGTTCCTGAAATTCATAGGGTTAGGCAAGCAACTAGTGAGTTCAAGGACTTTGCTATTATTTGGTGGAATGAACTAGTTAAAACTGGCCTAGAACCTGACACATGGAAAAGGTTGAAGCAAGCTATGCGAAGTAGGTTTATTCCTCCATTCTTCAAACGTGATTTGAGAAATAAGTTGCAACGCTTAGACCAAGGAGAAAAATATGTAGAAGATTACTTTTAGGGGCTAAAAAATAGGAATGTTGCGTTGTGAGGTAGAGGAGGATGAGGAGCATAAGATGGCTCGATTTTATGGGGGGTTGAGACGTCAAATTCAGGACATTATTCAATATAAAGAATACAATTCTCTTAACCAATTGTTCCATCTAGCTACATTAGCTGAACAGGAATTGCAGGGAAGGCAGCCATTGAGAAGGAACAATTGGGGAAGCACGTCTACATCGAGGCCTTCCATTGGGCAAGGCAAAAGTGTCCCTATTCGGAGTTCTACACCTTCCACCAATAGGGCACCAGCAGCACCATCTTCACGAGCTACCGAGGTGAGTAAATCTGTTCGCGTACAGGCACCTGCAAAAAGCGCATCATCGGTTGCTTCTACGGGACGAATGAGGGATATCCAATGCTTCAAGTGCAAAGGGATGGGCCAAGTGCAACGTGATTGCCCAAATCAGAGAGTTCTCATTGCTACAAATGATGGTGAGTACACTAGTGCTAGTGATGTTGATGATGAATTAGCACATGGCACTAACAATGTAGACGATGAAGATGAGAGTGATAAGGATGTGGAGCACATAGGTGCGGTAGACACAAGCAAGTACTTGAGCATTGTAGCACAACAGGTGCTAAGTGCTCAAATGGAGAAGGCGGAGCAAAATCACCGCCACAATTTGTTTCAATCAAGGTTCATGGTTCACAATAGAGCATGCCGTGTTGGCATTGATAGCAGAAGTTGTAGCAACCTTGCTAGTTCAGATTTGGTTGATAAGCTAGGTTTGCCTACACAAGCACATCCACGGCCTTACTACATCCAATGGTTCAACTCTTGTGGTAAGTTGAAGGTAAGTAAAGTTGTGAGAGTGCAATTTTCTGTTGGAAATTACCATGATAGTGCAAATTTTGATGTCGTGCCTATGCAAGCATGTTCCTTGCTTTTAGGTAGACCTTGGGAATATGATAGAGATGTGCTGCACCGTGGTAGAATTAACACGTATGCTTTCACACATAATAGCAAAAAGATTGAGTTGCTACCAATGACCCCTGCTGAAATTTTGAAGGACGATATGGCGCGTGCTGAAAATAAATCTAAGTCTGAAAATCAGCAAGTAGCTAAAGATGTTTTTCCACCTAAAAAGGAGAAAAAAGAGCCACATGCTAGGAAAGACACACTTACGTTGAAAGAAGCTTCCATGTTAGCTACTAAATCTGAGATTTCTGAGTTAAATGTTAATGAATCTATTTGCTATGCTTTGGTTTGCAAGGAAACATTTTTTACACTTGAGGACTTGCCTCCTTCTTTGCCACTTGCTATTACTAACCTTTTGCAAGAGTTTGCTGATGTATTTTGATGAGGACATCAACACCATCGATACATCCTCACCTACATCTACACCTACACAAGGTCCTATGACTCGCGCCCGTGCACGTCAATTAAATCATCAAGTAAGTTCACTCTTAAGTTCATGTTCGGTTTCTTTAGACCATGGAAACCCGTGTACTCTTGTGTTGCTTAGAAACCAAGGAGAACAAGGAGAATACCATCCAGGAGAGGGAGTCGCGCCGGTTGGATTCGGACTGCAGGACAGCACCAACTTCTAACGGCCGCCATGACTTCATACGGACTCCGTTTTGGACGTTCAAGTACTTCATGAAAAGCTTATAAAGTCTACTTTCCAATGGATCTGGCCTCACATCCATATCTTATCAGAATCGTCCAGAAATGTCGAAATACTATCGAGACCTTTTCTATCTACGGTGCTGCGCCACCTTATTTTGGCCCGTGGACTGTGTATCAAGTTGAGCCCATTAGGGGCGCATCCTAGGGTTGGAGAACGACCCCAACACCCTCGAGGTTGTCCTTCCATCTATTTATATGTCTCTAGAGCCGCCATGAACAGTTGGGTTTTGATAGATTAAAGTTTAGCCACTGCTACTTCGCTTGAAGCGCGCGTGTCGACTAGATCGCCCGTCTTCTTGTTATTGGAACCCCACCTCTTGTATTTTCAGATTGAAACTTCATATTTAATTTAGCAATTCAGTGCTTGTTCAACTCACTCTTGCTTGTTCTACGATTGCTTGCAGGACGAGAGCCCTTGTGGCCGGTTGATCGCGCTTCACAAGATCGCGTTCACCTTCTGGAATCGGTGTATCGGTCGCTAAGGCACAACATCGTGGATAGTTGTAGTCGGGCCGTGAACGTCGATTTCTCCCACCAATCGTGATTAACTTCTCCATCGAAAGATCGGGACCGAACCCCGCATCATATTTCCATGTGAGATACCCCCGGGGCTGCCACCTATGAGAGGAATTAAGCATCAAATTGATTTGATCTCGGGAGCTGCGTTGCCAAACCGTGCGCCATACAGGACCAATCCCGAAGAGACTAAGGAAATTCAGCGTCAAGTGCAAGACTTGCTTGAAAAATGGTATGTACGTGAGAGTCTTAGTCCTTGTGCTATTCCTATTATTTTGGTGCCTAAGAAAGATGGGTCATGGAGCATGCATGTAGATTGTAGAGCCATTAACAACATAACTATTAGATATCGTCATCCTATTCCTAGGTTAGATGATATGCTTGATGAATTAAGTGGCTCTGTTGTGTTCTCTAAAGTAGACTTGCGTAGTGGATACCACCAAATTAGAATGAAATTGGGTGATGAATGGAAGACCGCGTTTAAAACTAAATTTGGTTTGTATGAGTGGTTAGTAATGCCTTTTGGTTTGACTAATGCTCCTAGTACTTTTATGCGACTCATGCATGAAGTTTTACGCACTTTCATTGGTAGATTTATGGTGGTTTACTTTGATGATATACTTATTTACAGCAAGTCTTTAGATGAACATCAGAACATTTACGTGCTGTTTTTAATGCTTTGAGAGATGCACGTTTGTTCGGTAACCTCACGAAGTGCACATTTTGCATGGAACAAGTTTCTTTTCTTGGTTATGTTGTGACTCCACAGGGAATTGAAGTTGATGAGACCAAGATAGAAGTGATCAAGAGTTGGCCGACTCCTACATCGGTTACACAGGTGCAGAGCTTTCTTGGGCTAGCTGGATTCTACTGTCGCTTTGTGAGAGATTTTAACACCATTGCCGCACCCATGAATGAGCTCACAAAGACAGGCATTTCTTTTCGATGGGGACAAGCACATGAAGACGCCTTCAATTTGCTTAAAGAAAAGTTAACTCATGCACCGCTACTCCAACTCCCTGACTTTGGTAAGGTTTTTGAGATTGAATGTGATGCAAGTGGGATTGGGATTGGAGGTGTGCTTATTCAAGAAAGTAAGCCAGTTGCATATTTTAGTAAGAAGTTGTCAGGATCTAGTTTGAACTATTCAACCTATGATAAAGAATTGTATGCTTTGGTTCGAACATTAGAAACTTGGCAACATTATCTATGGCCAAAGGAATTTATCATACATTCTGATCATGAGTCTTTGAAACATATTCGAAGTCAAGCTAAATTGAATAAACGACATGCTAAATGGGTAGAATTTATTGAGTTATTTTCATATATCGTTAAGCATGAGAAAGGCAAAGACAATGTGATTGCTGATGCTTTATCTAGGCGATATACTATGTTATCTCAACTTGATCATAAAATTTTTGGATTGAAGACAATAAAAGAATTATATGCTACTGATTTGGACTTTAAAGAAGCTTATGATCACTGTCGAGAGGGGAGAACTTGGAATAAATATGTGTTGAATGAAGGATTTTTGTATCGAGCTAACAAATTATGTGTCCCTGCAAGCTCTGTTCGTCTTTTGTTTTTGCAGGAAGAGCATGGAGACCTTGAGTCGAGGACGACTCCAAATCAAAAGGGGGAGGATGATGAGGACATCACTTCTTTAGATACACACTTACAACCTCCTCATGTTGAACAAGATGTGCCACATATCCAAGGACCAATTACTCGCGCACGTGCCAGTCAATTTAATCGCCAGATGAATGCATTCCTAAGCTTACATGGAAATATTTCTACGAATGGCATGCTATTTAATTCTTGTGATGATTTTATTATTATTAGGAACCTGGGAGAAGACCATGGAGAATAGCTCAAGAAACCAAATATTAAAGTGGAGACAACAAGTGCAAGTAAACTCCTATTCCGAGACCGATTCAGTTTCGGGCTAGGAGACAGCGTCAACTTCAAATAGCTATAACTTTTGATCCAGAAGGAGTTACAGGGCCTACAAGTACTTGTTGGAAAGCTTATGAAGTCTACTATCAGATGGTTTTAGTTTCATGTCAAAATTCCTCCTAAGCTGTCCAGAATCATCAAAACAAGTTACGTCATTTTTCCTATTCGAGTCAATTTGGACCTTTGTGCTTTGTATTTGTGTCATGGGCTAAACCCATGATGAGTGCACCCCTCACAGGGCAAAACCTAACCCTAGGACGTCCTAACTCATATAAATTTAGTAGCCGCCACCATTTAGAGTGGGTTTTGCTTAGATTAATCTGTCTTTGAACAGTTTCGCCGTTTATCGGTTTGTGAGACCCTAACTTCGAGAGTATAATCATTCATCTGCAAGTTGAGTTGCAATCTTCCTTGTTCTTGCTTGTGTTCTTCGATTCGCATGCAGGGGTTAGCCTTCGTGGCGAGGTCAACCGGGCAGTGCACGGTTGATAACGAGAGGAGACGTGGTGCTACGATTGCAGGGTTCAGGTCTTGGTGATCAGAAGCCGGATCATGAGTGTCAATTCTCCACCAAATCGAGAGTTATCCTTACCTAACGGAAGATCGGGCACCCCATTGCCATCAATCAGGGACCCTAGCAGCATAGCCCCTGGACCAACCAGCCCCAGGATTACGCTGCTGACTACCTCCACACCCCAGTCGGCCGCACCTAGCACGGTGCTGATTGGGCCAAGATCTCCACCACCGACTGCCTCGCCCACAAGCCCGATAGCCGGCAATACCCCGCCATCGAACAGGCCTTCGGGCCCATCAACTCAACCACATCTTCGGAGGGCTGTCTGCGTATGAGTCCAAGCGGAAGCAAAAGCTCACAGTGCGCGATGTCAACTCAATCTCTACGGCAGACGGCCCCCAATACCTACGCTGGTCAGAGACGTCCATCACGTTCACCCGCGCAGATCATCCAGATCGGGTTTCTCACCCGGGACGCTACCCACTCGTCCTGGACCTGGTCATCAAAAATATCAGATTGAAGAAGGTGCTCATAGACGGAGGCAGCACACTCAATATCCTCTTCGCCAAGACTCTAGACGAGATGAAGATTCCTCGCTCAGATCTATGGCCGAGTATGGTGCTCTTCCATGGGATAATTCCCGGCCTATCTTCAACACCACTCGGGCAGGTCACCTTGCCAGTCACCTTCGGCACGCGGGATAACTTCCGCACAGAAAACATCTACTTCGAGGTCGCCGACTTCGAGACCGCGTACCATGCGATACTCGGACGACCGGCGCTCACCAAGTTCATGGCGATTCCGCACTATACATATATGGTGCTCAAGATGCTAGGGCCAGCAGGTGTCCTCTCCCTCCACAGCGATGTCAAGCAAGTCTTCACCTACGACAAGGAGAGCTGCAACTTGGCTCAATCACAAGAGGCGGCAGTCGGGCGCAATAGCATTCGTCAAGCCGTCACAACTGAAGTCGAGGAAGATCAAGTTCCGGCCAAAAAAGTAGCGAAGTCGGGAATTTCAGCGGACTCTGACACGAAGAAGATCCCCCTGGACCCTTCCGATCCCTCCAAGACTGCTCTAGTCGGGACCGGACTCGACCCCAAATAGGAAGACACACTCGTCACCTTCCTCCAAGCTAACAAAGATATCTTCACGTGGAAACCGTCCGACATGTCGGGCGTACCAAGGAAGGTGATCGAGCACGCCCTCAACGTGAAGACAGACGCCAAGCCAGCCAAGCAACGGCTGCGGTGCTTCGCTCAAGACCGTAAGGATGCTATCCGGGAGGAGATAACCAAGCTTCTCACAACCGGGTTCACCAAAGAGGTCTATCACCCGGATTGGCTGGCAAACCCAGTTCTGGTCCGGAAGAAAAAGGTAAATGGCGCATGTGCGTCAACTACACCGATCTCAACAAGGCGTGCCCCAAGGATCCATTTGGTCTTCCCAGGATAGATCAGGTGGTGGATTTAACCGCAGGGTGCGAACTTCTCAGCTTTCTCAACTGCTACTCGGGATACCATCAAATCAGCCTGAACGAGGAGGACTACCTCAAGACGTCATTCATCATGCCTTTTGGAGCGTACTGCTACATCACTATGCCATTCAGTTTAAAAAAACACTGGAGCAACGTATCAATGGGCCATTCAGTGGTGTCTACACACTCAGATCGGGCACAACGTGGAGGCCTACGTCGACGACGTGGTGATCAAGACCAAGTCCAAAGAAGACCTCATCACTAACCTAGAAGAAACCTTCCAAAATCTTCGAAGATTCAAGATGAAGTTGAACCTGGAAAAGTGCGCCTTCGGTGTGCCATCCGGCAAGCTACTTGGCTTCATTGTATCGCATCGCGGCATCGAGGCCAACCCGGAGAAAGTTATTGCAATCAAGAACATGGCTCCCCCAACTAACCAGAAGGACATCCAGAAGCTAACAGGTTGCATGGCGGCACTCAGCCGGTTTATTTCCTGACTGGGCGAACGGGGCATGCCCTTTTTCAAGCTATTGAAGAAAGCCGACAATTTCCAATGGACTCCGGAAGGCCAGCAAGCCTTCGAAGACTTCAAGCAATTCCTCACATCACCTCTCGTGTTGGCGTCACCCATGCCCGAAGAACCGCTAATGCTATATCTGGCGGCAACTACTCTGGTAGTCAGCACGGTGCTCGTGGTCGAGCGATCCGAACAGGGTCATATCCAAAAAGTCCAACAGCCAGTCTACTTTGTCAGCGAGGTCCTTGCCGACTCAAAAACGAGATATCCGCAGGTCCAGAAGCTGCTCTATGGCCTACTCATCACTGTCCGCAAACTGGTGCATTATTTCCAAGCACATCAAGTCACGGTGGTTACATCGTTTCCACTTGGGGACGTCCTGCATAACCGCGAGGCCACCGGCCGCATCGCTAAATGGGCGCTCCAGTTGATGGCGTTCGACATCACCTTTCAGCAGCAGACAGCAATCAAATCACAAGCTCTAGCCAATTTTGTGGCCGAGTGGACAGAAGTTCAAATGCCTACATCAACAGCGAAGATAGAGTACTGGACAATGTACTTCGACGGTTCCCTACGGATCGGCGGCGCTAGGGCCGGCGTCGTACTAACGTCCCCCACCGGCGAAAAAATCAAGTACGTTCTACAAATCCACTTCCCGGCTTCCCACAACGTCGTCGAGTACGAGGCACTCATTCACGGGCTCCGCATCGCCATATCACTCGGCATTCGTCGACTGGTTGTGCACGGAGATTCTCAACTCGTGGTAAACCAAGTCATGAAGGACTGGACATGTCTCGACGACACCATGGCGGCATACTGTCAGGAGGTCCGCAAGCTGGAAAACAAGTTCGACGGGCTGGAGATAACACATGTCCTACGACAATACAATGACGCTGCAGATGAATTGGCAAATATGGGATCTAAGCGAGAAGCAGTCCCGGCAGGAATCTTTGTCGAGCAACTTATGGAGCCATCAGCCAAGAAGAAACTAGTGCCAGAGCAGTCGGGAGGGGAACCTACCCCAGCGACAGACGAGGTGCTGCACATATGTCAAGATTGGCGGCCTCCTGTTCTCAAATTCCTCCTGGACGATGAACTCCCAGAAGATCGTAGTCAAGCAGAACAAATCAAACGTCGAAGCAAAAGTTTCCTAGTCATCGAAGAAGACCTGTACCAAAGAAGTGCATCCAGTGTCCTCATGCGCTGCATCACCACCAAGGAGGGCAAGCAGATCCTGCAGTCGATCCACTCAGGCATATGTGGCAACCATGCTGCGTCCAAGACGTTAGTCGGAAAGGCTTACTGGCAGGGATTTTTCTGGCCAACAGCAGTAACAGATGCCAAAGACATTGTTCACACATGCGAGGGTTGCCAGTTCTACGCAAGACAAACCAATCTCCCAGCCCAAGAACTCCAAACAATCCCAATCTCTTGGCCCTTTGCAGTATGGGGGCTTGACATGGTCAGGCCTTTTAAGAAAGCGCCAGGAGGGTTCACACACTTGTTCGTCACAGTGGATAAATTCACCAAGTGGATTGAGGCCAAACCCGTTGCAACCATAACAGCGGCACGAGCAAAGGACTTCATCATGAGTATATTATACCGATTCGGGGTCCCTAACCGCATCATCACCGACAACGGGACTTAGTTCACAGGCGGCATGTTTCAAGATTTTTGTAACAACTTCAGCATCAAGATCTGTTATGCATCTGTGGCACACCCGCGGAGCAATGGGCAGGTCGAACACGCCAATGGTATGGTCCTACAAGGCATCAAGGCCAGGATATTCGACCGACTACAACCATACGTGGGCCGTGGGTCCAAGAGCTCCCATCTGTTCTCTGGTCTCTCAGAATCACGGTTAGTCAGGCAACAGGGCATTTCTGGTTTATGGTGCCAAGGCTATGCTACCAACCGAGTTAGAGTTCATCTCTCCACGAGTCCGGGCTTACTCAGAAGACATCTCAAACAATACCCGATTGGTTGAACTAGATCAGTTGGAAGAAGCGAGGGATATCGCAACAATCTAGTCGGCAAGGTATCTTCAAGGCCTGCGTCACTACCACAATCGCAATGTCCGCGGCCGCGCCTTTTTGGTTGGGGATCTCGTCCTGAGAAAAATACAAACCACCAAAGACAGGCATAAACTATCCCCACTATGGGAAGGGCCGTTCATTATAGCCGAGGTTACTCGGCCGGGCGCCTACCGACTGAAGACCGAAGACGGTGCCCTCATCAGCAACTCATGGAACATAGAACAACTACGTCCTTTCTATACCTGAGTTTTATACTTTCGCATGTGTACAATTTTTCTTTGACTCACTACGCCGCTTGTTTCAACCAAGTAGTGAGTCAGGGGCTGCATGTATTATATGTGCTTTGTCAATAATATATGAGCCTATTTTACATAAGTTATGAAGTTTTACTATGACTTTCCTATGCCTGCCCGAGTACAGCTCTCTACGGTGAACATTTTTATTAAGTTCCTATAGATCAACTCAGTGTAGGCTATAGGGTCGAGTAAAGCTAATGACAACTGAGTAATAGTTTAAAGCTTGGCGGCATTGCACATATATTTACACATATCCTTACAAAAATCCACAATGCAACGACTGCATGATGTACTGTTTTTACAGGCCCAGGTCTTGGGTGATAATCTCTGCAGTCGGCCTCGCCTTGGCTATCAGCTCCAGCGCCTCCTCAGGAGTTGTCTCCTCGGCAAACCCCTCCCCAATGGCTTCAACATCTGCCCTTGGATAGATGGACTTGGTCATCACTAGGGTTCGGGCCACGCCGGTAATAACATGCTCATCTGAGTACCTCTTCAGGGCACTCGGTGCATCCTCAAGGCGTGCCTCCACTTGGGCAATTGAGCTGCAGCTGGTCCCCACGGGGCGAGGATCTATGATGTCAAGGAGCCCTCTCACGGACCCAACAAGGGTCTCCCGTGACTCCTTGATGACCCTTATCTCCTTTGCGTAAGCCTGAAATTGGGCTTGGGAATTGGCCCTAGCGGCTACCTGGGTCCACCGACAAGTAAACTTGTTAGGTTGGCCTTGTCCTTTTCAAGCTTGGCCCTGGCTCTCTCGGCCTCCTTCAGCTGGATTTCTCCCTCTGTTCAGGTCTTCAGCTCGGCTTCGAGGGCTGCACGACAGATTAGTCAAGAACTCAACGTTGCAGTCAAGACACAACTGACGGTCGGGAACAACACAGCTGGAGAAATATGCTAAGAATTTGGTCAAGAAGATGTATTATGGAGGCTTACCTCTTATCTTCTTGGCTTGGTCCCAATTCTCAGCTCTGAGCTGAGTAACGGCGTCCCTCAGCCAAGATTCCCTCTCCTGGCTGCGCCTTTCTACTTCGGCCTTCAAAGCCCAGAGCTGGTCCAACTCTTGGAGCTAGGGGGCAACTCGGGTCAAGACTTCGCTCATCTTCTTCGAGCGATCAACAAGTTTCTACTCGGGGAAAAACAAAGCAAAACAAAGTCAGTCGACGGATCACCCACATGAGCAACACCATCAAGACTCCAATACGACGAAGGTCATACCCAAATCCCCTCGGACGCGGCAAGTGTAGCAAGCAGCAAGCCCTCGCGCTCCTTCTCCGCCGCAACCTCGTCATGCTTATAACTCTTGGCAGCTCCGTCGAGCACCGTCCACTGGAACATCTGCGGGAACTTGCAAGGAGGAGCTTCGAGCCTGGGGAGGTCCAGTTTATCCGAAGGAGGAGATAGCGATGACAAAGACGACGACGACCAGGATGGCGACGGACTCCTGGCCCCCGACTTGGCGGCCTCTAGGGCCTCGGGGGTTCGCTCAGGAGCTGCAGCCACGGCTTCGACGACGGGCTCTGGCCCAGGGGCTGGAACAGTAGCCTCAGCAAACGCCCCTTGGTCGGCCGGGGTTGGCGGCGCTGCAGTTGGGGCAGTCTCAGTTTCTGCAACTGGGGCTGCCACCGGCTCAGCAGGCGCGCTCGCTGGCGCTGGATCGGCTAGGGCAGGCTCGACAGCAGGGGTAGTCGGCGGGGTCTCCTTAAGATCAATGTCGGCCCGCTTCCTACGTAACGAGTCAAACATCAAGGCACTACAACGCTGAACATGATTTTCAGAAGACCTAGAATAGCCTACCTCTTGGAGAACTTGAGCTTCTGCCCGGGAGATCCAGAGGGTGGCACTGGAGGGCTGCTGGCTGTCGGGCCTGAGGGCACGGCAGTCGGCGGCAGCATTTCTATCTTGGTTGGCCCCATTTGCGGTGTGGTCGGCTGGGGCAATCAGGTACTCGGCGGCGTTGGGTTCGACCTTGTACTCGGTTGCACTTGGGTTGGGCTCAATGGTGTTGAGCTCGACCGCGCTGGTCCCGGTCTGGCACTCGATGGCCTGGGTGCTGTGCCAGCGGGGTCTCTTATCTTTAATCTCCCGGCTGCGGCACTCGGCTCCACGACCTTCTCCTTGCCCCGATCTGCAATGGGTTTCTTCCCCGCTCTCTTGGAGTCAGGCTGGGTGGTAGAAGGGCTTCTCGGCCTTTTCTTTGACTTCGTGGCCGACAACGAACGGGAGTCATCATCAAATTCCTTCTACAACTGCAAACGATTCAACAATATACATCACACGATGCTGAGCAATTATGGATACACGTCTACCGGCATTCATTACAGAAGAAAAACAGGGGTTACCTTGGGGCAAGGCCGGTTTCGGTTATAGGCCGCGACGCAGCGCTCTGCATCCTCGGTTTCGACCACCCCACTAGAGAAATAGCTGAACAATGTTTCAGTCACTTTTTGCTGGTCAGCCACCTCTCGGCTTTCTCAGTCGGGGTCTTTTCCCTTGATAATCCCAGCAGAACTCGGCCCTCAACTTCAATGGCTGGATGCATCGGGTCAGGAAATGCTTGGCCACCTATGGGCCAGTTAGGTTGGCTTCCTTAAATTTCTCCAATCTTGCCAGCAACTAATGCACCTGGCCCATCTCCTCGAAGGTTGGATCCGATGACCAATTGGGTGAGACAGCCGGGGGTTTTCCGGTGAATGGAGGCAGGGAGGGTTCCAGATTAGAATAGTAGAATCACTCCTTATGCCAACCTTTCAAGGAGGATTTCAAAGGAAGATTGATATATATTTTCTTCATCTCACTCCTCAACTGAAGGCCAGCCCCCCAATCACTTGGACCTTATGCTTGGAGGGTTGGGGCTTGATGTGGAATAAGTGCCTGAAGAAATTAAAATGGGGCACTACACCCAAGTAGCACTCACAAAGAGTCACGAAGATAGAGATTTGCAAAATTGTGTTGGGATTCAGATTCACCAACTCCAATCCGTAGAAGCTAAGCAGACGGCGGAGGAACGCAGAGGAGGGAAGAAACAAACCCCGGTCAAAGAAAGAGGCAAAAACAATAGTTTCGCCGGCTTGGGGATTTGGAACCGACTCACCCTCAGCCGGGCGCCAGCGGATGATGTCACGGCTTTGCAGCCACAGCGACTTCTCCAATTTTTCTAGCTTCGACTGGCTGCAGTCCGAGGTCGGCCACGCCTCATCCGACGCCCCAACAAAATCTGGAGCCCTCGGCATGGCTGGGAGACAAGAAATTTGGGGGAAATGTGGTCGGGGGCTTGGAATCGACAAAGGAAGGCGAAATCGCTCAAGCTTCAATGGGGAGGAGCAAGCAATGACGAACCCTAGCGGAGCGGGAGGCGAAATTTCGGCGCGGAGCTGGGAAGACGAAATGATTGGTCTCTTGGGGAAGATAGAGGAATCTTTTCTCTCTCCTAGGCCTTTATAGAGCCTATGCCGATTCCGATTCATGGGCCTGGGCTCACAAAGTCGGTAATGGGCCATCAAGACATGAGTTTCTACAGTAGCACGCTCGATGTAGGCCGCTCGTAGGCTGTGATCAAGTCACGGCGCTGGTGCTACTAACAGGAACCGATGAGGTAAACAGATATGCTTCATGAAGGCCTAATTGCTAAACACACATGTTTGGGTATCTGTCTTATCTACCAGGTATCGAGGATATATCCGTATAAGGATCATTAGCTGGTCTTCATTATAATTGGGGATGCAGGTATCTTTCTCGAGTGGTACTTGGCCTACATGCTTAGCCAACAGTTGCCATGAGCAACATTATTCCAGCCGACATGACGCTAAAGAGTCTAACTTCCGAGTAGTGCACTACTCGGGAGAGACTATAAATATCTTTTCCAGCTGACATGATGCTGATGAGTCTGACTTCCAAGTGGGACGCCACTCGGGAAAGACTATAAACCCCCTTTTTTCCAGCTGACATGAAGCTGAAGAGTCCCATATATGAGTGGCATGCTACTCGGCAAGACTATAAATCATATTCCGGTTGACATGATACCGAAGAGTCTCATATACCAGTAGTATACTACTCGGGAAAGACTACAAGGTTAAAGATCTTTTACTTTATGTTTAATTGTCTTCACAATTAAGCACAAAGTCGAGGGCTACACCTAATAGGTGCGCCTATTTGGTACACACTATTCATACATCTACATGAAGCCCTTCATAGCCTCACTGCCAGCTGACAAGAAGCAGGACTCGGGAAGAAGACGCACTCGGACAAAGAGTACTCGGGAGCAATGCACTCGGGCAATCTTCACCATGGAGGATGAGCACTCGGCATCAGCTGTGACTCAACTATGAAGGTCTCAGGGGCTACTGTGGAGGCCATGGGCCCCGGGTACCTCACCACAGGCATATGGGCCACTCGAATAGAGGATGGGCCAAGTCTTGTAATTAGAGATATGGTAGCACCCGGTAGATTTTGCCTTGTACAAAAAGGAATATACAGTCTTAGCTGGGTAAGGTATATCTCTAAGAAGGAAATCCCTTGGCCGTAGCCGGCTGGGATTCTTATCTTGTACTCCTGTCCCCCAGTATATAAGGGGAGACAGGGCACCCCCTGAGGGCAGAAGATCATTGATCGCCACCAAACCTCAAAGGAATACCACCACAACTGGACGTAGGGTATTACCTCACATCGAGGGCCTAAACCAGTATAAAATCTCCTTGTGTTCCTTTGCAATCCATCGAGTTTCCCCTTGCCGAGTAGCCCTATAGTTATATTGCCGGTGTAAAACATCCACACGATGACTCCCAAACTTTATTGGCCGCCAAGTCGAAGAAGAGGCCATTGAGTCCTTATGCTACCGAGTACCGCAGCCGAGAGCCTGAAAATAAAAGATACCACCAGCATAGCTCCCAGGCTGCCGAGTCCAAGGCCATCTTCTCCAAGCTTGAGACCAACACCACCAGGCTTAGCAACATCGAGCCCAAGGCTGGCGCCGCCGAGTATGAGATCAGCAGCGTTGAGCCAAAGAGCGGCGCCACCGACTGCTTCGGCGCCCCAGTCAGCTATGCCAGAAACTGGGCCAACCAAGAGCAAAGCACCACTGCCGACTGCCTCGCCAACTAGCCCGACAGCCAGCAGCTCTCCACCGCCGACATCTGGAGTCCCCTCGTGGAGTTTCAAGACCTCCAAGAGGTAAGCAATCTTGAATCTTCTGATAATCTTGATCAGTGCAGTAGTGTCTTGATATCTGACTCATTGTGCAGGAGGCGAGTAAACATAGATCTCAAGGAGACTATGCCGACTGCTCCGTTGCCAAGCCAGCCCCAGCCGAGCCAACACCAACAAGCTTATCTACTGAGCTGATGACTGCCTCAGTTGTAGAAACTGAAGCTGTCCCGACAGCAGGACTGCTAGTGCCAGCTGACCAAGGGGTGAGTACTGAAGCCGTTGCTCCAGCCCCTGAGTGAGTCCTTGAAGCCCTAGCAGCTGCCGAGTTAGGAGCCAGGACCTCGTCGCCATCCATATCGTCGTCGTCTTCGGATGAAGTGGATCTCCCCAGACTTGAAGCCCCTCCCCATAGGTTCCCGAGAACATTCCGCTGGGTATCCCTCGAGGGAGTCGCAGAAAGCTACGAGCATGATGAAGAGGCAGCAGAGAGGGAGCGCGAAGACCTTCGTGCCACCATCGCCGCGTCCTGGGGAGTCTAGGTATGACTCTCGCCACATTGAGTTCTTGACAGTCTTCCTTGTATTGGTTCTCTGCCTCTTGATTCTGTTTTGTTCTGTTTTTGCTCTGAGCAGAAGATAGTCGACCGCTCAGCGAAAGTGAACAAGGTCTTGATCCAGCTAGCCCCCCATCTCCAATGATTGGGCCAGCTCCAAGCCGCCAAGGCCGACTTGGAACGGTCTAGTCAGGAGAGGGAGACTTGGCTAAGGGGAGCAGTTGACCAGCTTAGGGATGAAAAGTGGGCTCTAGCCAAGAAGATCAGAAGTAAGTCTCCTATATTTGTCTTCCCGAATAAGTCCCAAGTGTATTTCTCCAGCTTTGTTGTTTCCCGACTGCCCGGTTGAGTCTTGACTGTAATCTCGAGTTCTTGACTATTCTGATGTACAGCCCTCGAAGTTGAGTTGAAGACCCAGACAGAGGAGAAAAAGCAACAAGAACTTGAGCTGAAGAAAGCGGAAAAGGCTAAAGCTGAACTGGAGAAGGCCAAAGCCAAAGTAGAGGCCGACTATGCAAGTAAGCCTTCCCTCTGGCAATAACCTTAACCAATCCTTTTGTTACTCCGACTACAGTTTTGGTTGACAAGTATACTTGTCAATGAATCTGAGCAGCTTCGAGAGCCAATGCCCAAACCTAATTCCAAACCTTTGTAGAGGAGATTAAAGTCGTCAAGGAGTCACGGGAGATTCTTGCCGAATCCGTGAAAGGGCTCCTTGATATTATGGAACCTCACCACATTGGGACTAGCTCCAGTACAGTCTCAAAGGTGCAGGCGCGCCTTAGCCAAGCCCCGAGTATCTTGAAAAAGTACTCGGATGAGCGCGCTGCTATCGGCGTGGCCCAGACCCTTGCCATGACCAAGTCGATCTACCCTAGGGTAGACCTCGAGGCCATTGGTGAGGGGTTTGCCAAAGAGACAACATTTGAGGAAGCACTGGAGTTGATAACCCAGGCGAGGCCGACTGCAGAGGCGATCACAAAAGACCTGGGAATGTAAGAACAAATCATTATGTAGTCAGTGTATATAAAGCTTTTGTAACGACATGTGTAAATATATGTACAGTGTAGCCGAGTTCTTGGTTTTTCTTAGTTATCATTAGCTTTACCCAACAATATAATCTGCGCCGAGTTGATCGATAGGAACTTAATAAAAATCGTTCACTTCAAAAAGCTATACTCGGGCAAATATAACATAATCGTCGTAAAACTTCATAACTTAGATAAAACAAGCTTGTATTTTGTCAACAAAGCACATATAATACATGCAACCCCCGACTCGCTACTCGGTTGAAACAAGCGACGTAGTGAGTCAGAGAAAAACTTTATACATATGTATGTGAGAGAGTACAAAACTCAGGTATAGAAAGGACGTAGCTGTTCTGTATTCCATGAGTTGCTGACTAGGGCACCGTCTTCAGTCTTTAGTCGGTAGACGCCTAGCCGACTAACCTCAGCGATAATGAACAACCCTTCCCACAAGGGGATAGTTTATGCCTGTCTTTGGTGATTTGTATTTTTCTCAAGACGAGATCTCCGACCAAAAAGGTGCGGCCACGGACATTCCGACTGTGATAATGACGCAGGCTCTAAAGATACCTTGCTGACTGGATGATTGCGATGTCTCTAGCTTCCTCCAACTGATCGAGTTGAACCAGTTGGTTTTCATTGGATTTATCTTCTGAGTAGGCCCGAACTCGCGGAGAGCTAAACTCTAACTCGGTTGGTAACATAGCCTCAGCACCATAGACCAGAAAGAAAGGGGATTGCCCTGTTGCCCGACTAATCGTGGTTCTTGGAGACCAGAGAACAGATGGGAGTTCTTGTACGCACCGCCCTGCATATGGTTGTAGTCGGTCGAATATCTTAGCCTTGATACCTTGTAAGACCATGCCATTAGCATGGTCGACCTACCCATTGCTCCGCGGGTGTGCCATAGAAGCATAACAGATCTTGATGCCGAAGTCATCACAGAAATCTTGAAATACACCGCTCATGAACTGAGTACCATTGTCCATTATGATGCGGTTAGGAACCCCGAATCGGTATAGTATACTCATGATGAAGTCCTTTGCTCATGCTGCTGTTATGGTAGCAACGGGTTTTGCCTCAATCCACTTTGTGAATTTATCCACTGCGACAAACAAGTGTGTGAACTCTCCTGGTGCTTTCTTGAAAGGCCCGACCATGTCAAGCCCCCATACTGCAAAGGGCCAAGAGATTGGGATTGTTTGAAGTTCTTGGGCTGGAAGATTTGTTTGTCTTGCATAGAATTGACAACCCTTGCATGTGCGAACTATGTCATTAGCATCTGTTACTGCTGTTGGCCAAAAAATCCCTGCCTGTAAGCCTTTTCGACTAATGTCCTGGATGCGGCATGGTTGCCACATATGCCCGAGTGGATCGATTGCAGAATCTGCTTGCCCTCCTTGGCTATGACGCAGCGCATGAGGACTCTAGATGCACTTCTTCGGTACAGGTTTTCTCCGACTACTAGGAAATATTTGTTTCGACATTTGATTCGTTCGGCTTCACTGCGATCTTCTAGGAGTTCATCTTCCAAGAGAAATTTGAGAACTAGAGTCCACCAATCATGAGATATGACTAGCACTTCATCTATTGCCGGGGTAGGTTCAGCCCCCGACTATTCTGGCATTGATATCTTCTTGACTGATGGCTCCATTAGTTGCTCAACGAAAATCCCAGGTAGGACCACTTCTCTCTTGGATCCCATGTTATCCAATTCATCTGCAGCATCATTGTATTGTCGTAAT
Organism: Oryza meyeriana var. granulata; assembly: GCA_003991445.1. Taxonomy (NCBI): domain Eukaryota; kingdom Viridiplantae; phylum Streptophyta; class Magnoliopsida; order Poales; family Poaceae; genus Oryza; species Oryza meyeriana. The sequence continues at coordinate 50,155 of RYFJ01000383.1, forward strand.
ACATATGTTATCTCTAGCCCATCGAACTTATTTTCTAGCTTTCTAACCTCCTGACAATACACCGCCATAGTATCGTTGAGACATGTCCAGTCTTTCATGACTTGGTTTACCACGAGTTGAGAATCCTCGCGTACAACCAGTCGGTGGATGCTGAGTGATATAGCAATGTGGAGCCCATGGATGAGTGCCTCGTACTCGGCGACATTGTGGGAAGCCGAAAAGTGATCTGGAGAACGTAGTTGAGTTTTTCGCCGGTGGGTGATGTCAGTACGACATCGGCCCCAGCGCCACCGATCCGTAGAGAACCGTCGAAGTACATTGTCTAGTACTCTAGCTTATCGGTTGTTGTAGTTGTCTGAACTTCTGTCCACTCAGCCAAAAAGTTAGCTAGAGCTTGAGATTTGATTGTTGTCCATGGCTGAAAGGTGATGTCAAACGCCATCAACTCGAGCGCCCATTTAGCGATTTGGCCGGTGGCCTCACGGTTGTGCAGGACGTCCCCGAGTGGATATGATGTGATCACCGTGACTTGATGCGACTAAAAATAGTGTACCAACTTTCGGACAGTGATGAGTAGGCCATATAGCAGTTTCTGGACCTGAGGATATCTCATCTTTGAGTCGGCTAGGACCTCGATGACGAAGTAGACTGGTCGTTGAATTTTCTGTATATGACCCGGCTCTGATCGCTCGACCACCAACACCATGCTAACTACTTGAGTGGTTGCCGCTAGATATAACATTAATGGCTCTTGGGGCATAGATGATGCCAATATGAGTGGTGATGTGAGAAATTTCTTAAAGTCTTCAAAGGCTTGTTGGGCTTCAGGAGTCCATTGAAAATTGTTCGCTTTCTTCAGTAGTTTGAAAAAGGGCATACCCCGTTCGCCCAGTCAGGAGATGAATCGGCTGAGTGCCACCATGCAGCCTGTCAGCTTCTAGACGTCCTTTAGGCAAGTCAGGGGTGCCATGTTCATGATTGTGTTGATTTTCTTTGGATTGGCCTCGATGCCATGATGCGATACGATGAAGCCGAGTAGCTTTCCGGATGGCACACCGAAGGCGCACTTTTCCGGGTTCAACTTCATCTTGAATCTTCGAAGATTTTGGAAGGTGATGAGGACATCAGGATTTGACCATAGCTACCTTATGTATTCATCAACCAAAGGTGCATGCTTTCTACATCAGATTTATGTGTTATATATTTGAACAGCCGTTACTGCACCATGAGTTTTGTGTGTTCTCGTTTGCAGAGATACTTGCTTGGGTGAAGGGAAAGAGACCGAGTGCAAGGAACGCACGGATGATCAAAGAAGTTGATTGGAGACCAAACCAAGACCTTACCCAAGTCTACTCCAACATGACCATGTCACTTTTGGTCCATAGAAGGCAAGAGATGAAGTTCTGCACGTTTTGGATTCGGATTCGGGCCTCCTAACAGCATCAACTTCAAACGGACCTAGTCGCTGATCTAGAGGACTTTTGGGGCCCATGAGTACTTGTTGGAAATTTTATGGATTCTACTTTCAGATGGTTTTGGTCCCACATCAAAATTTCTCCTGAGCTGTCCGGAATCGTCGAAACAAGACACGTACCTCTTCTAGTCCAAGTCTGTTTTAGGCCTTGGGCCTTGTAATTATGTTGTGGGCTAAGCCCAAGGGGTGTGCGCTCTAGGGTTAACCCTAGGACGTCCCAACTCATATATATTCAGTAGCCGTCATCGTTTAGAGTTGGGTTTTCCTTAGATTATTCTGCCATTGCAGTTTCGCCGTCTAGATCAGTTTGTGGAACCCCAACTTTGTGTGCTAAACATCCATCTGCAATTCAGATTGCGTTCTTACTTGTTCTTTTGAGTTTCTTCGATTGCTTGCAGGGATAAAACCTTCGTGGTGAGGTTGACTACGTGAGAGCGTGGTTGATAACAACTAGACGTGTGGGTGTAGCGGTTGCGAGGTGACGATCGCTGATCGGAAGCCTCAAAACGTGAACGTCTTCATGTCACCAAATCGAACCTATCGGAAGATCGGGCACCTAGTCTCGCATCAAGTGGTATTAGAGCACAGGTTGCCGATAGGTATTATCTGTTCCCATCTATCCATCTTTGTTTCTTTTACCTAGAGTTCAGAAAAACCGAAAAAAGCATCGTATTCATCGTAGTCCTTGTTTATCCCGTGTCCAAACCCCTTTGTGCCTTTGCAAAATTTATTTTAGTTTCGCTTTGTTGAGCCTGTGTCCTAGGTCAAGTTAGTGGTCACTGGATTAGAGTCGTGTTCGTGATTCTAGTTCTAGCTGTTGCGTTGCACGAGAGCTTGCCTTCTAGTTTTACTCAGTTTCAGATTACAAGCCGCCTTGAGCTTTTAACCTGCTTTCGCAAGCCTTTTTAGATAGGTCGCAAGCCGCCTTGTGTCAATCGCCCTGCATCACTAGCCTCCTTGTCAACCCCGCTTGACCTATTGGCACTTATACTCTAGCCAGAGCAACAGGGTTGAGCCGCGAAACCCTAGTCGCACTACCTTTCTTAAAACAGCCATAACTTTTGCATACGGACTCGAAATCGAGCAAATTTTATATCTGTGAACATCTACAGAAAATTTTACATCAACTTCTTCGTGACTTTGTCGGGTTCAACTGATCTAAATTAGCAAAATTTGGCCTGCAAGACTGAGTTTTTGAGCCCTGAAGTTCCAGCACGAGTTTTAAAGCGTGCTCACAAATCTCTCCAGGCCACATCTTACATCGGCTTGAGCTGCTCCTTCCTAAGGTTTTGCTGTTTTTGAGTTCCTAGTTGAGAAAAAAATATCAAAAAAAGAAAGAAAAAAAGAGAGATCAAGTAAAAAAAAGAAAGTGATAAGCAAAAGGGAACAAAAGAAGTATGCAGACTTGCTGAGAGAGAGTTGTTTTCAGTGAGCAGTCTTACTGATCTTTCGAGATATTTGAGAGACTAGGTGAGAGAGAGCTGTTCTAAGTCCTTTGTTTCTTACTCTCGCTTGTTAGGCTAGTTCTAGGAACGTGTCTCGGCCAGCGACTGCCACAAGTATTTGGGACACTTATTCTGCTTTGTTATTCTATTATTAATTTTTGCTAATCCTTGCTACCATACTTTTGAACCTTCTGAGATCCACAAACTTCTTATCAATACAAATTTGATCTGAGTAATCGCATCACTCAATACTATCAACGTCCCACCTCTCCGGTCGTACCACCTGCTTCAATCAGTAAGAATATCATAAGAGTTCAGTAAGATGCTTTTGGTTGCTTGAGAGTGTGTGATTCCACCGTCCACTACCTAGTAGTTGATAGGGATAACGCTTTTGTGTTATTTTCTGTTTTCTACTAACAGTGCCAGGAATGTGATGACATAGCATGAACTCTATATAACAAGACCTTCAGGCGATAGCTGAGAGCACAAAAGGTCTCCTTAGTGAATAAGAACAATTGAGACGACATCAGCAGCCAGCTACTGTTTCTTCTTGTCTTTCACTAACTATAACAGTTCACACCAAGGACGAAAAGGAGACGAAGAATTTGGATGAGAGCCCTACCATAGCTGCCACATCACCTTCGACAAGTGAAGGTAAGACTGTGTTATCTCCCCCTTCGTATAATGGATTTGGTGCTGAAGCATACATGAGTTGGGAAGTTGCGATTGATAAAATTTTTTCTCATCGTCATATGTGTGATAAACCAAAGATTAAGAATGCTACTAGTGTCTTGACTTCTCATGCTTTAATATGGTGGCAAAATTTAATAACGTCTTCACATGATAGATTGCCTCAAAATTGGAATGATATGAAAATGCTTATGCGAGAGAAATTTGTTTCTTCATCTCAGAATTTTGCTTACAGAAATAAAGTGTGTCATTTAGAGAAGCAACCCCTTGTTGTCCCTTCTTCTGTGACTAACCTTTTGTAGGATAATGAGAGTACTTTGGTACAACGAGTGCTAAGTTCTCAAATGGAGAAAGCGGAGCAAACTCAATGCCACAATTTGTTCCAATCAAGGTTTTTGGTTATGAATCAAGCATGCCGTATTATCATTGATAGCGAGAGCTGTAGCAACTTGGCAAGTTCAGATATGGTCAAGAAGCTTGGATTGCCGACGCAACCGCATCCTCGGCCTTATTACATCCAGTGGTTCAATTCTTGTGGTAAGTTGAAGGTAAGTAAAATTGTGAAAGTGGAGTTTTCAGTAGGCAATTATCATGATAGTGCCATATTCGATGTTGTTCCAATGCAAGCATGTTCTCTACTTTTGAGTAGACATTGGGAATATGATAGAGATGTTGTGCACCGTGGTAGAACCAACACGTACACTTTCACACATAATGGTAAGAAATTTAAATTGCTACCTATGTCCCCTGCTGAAATTTTGAAAGATGATCTTGAGAGGGAAAAGATTAAAAACCATGAGGTTTTGAGAAATAAATGTAATAATACTAATGTTTTGATGCCTTCACCTAAATCTGAGTTATTGCAAAACAAACGTATTGCTTTGGGCATTGACATTTTGCAGGTATCTAAGAAGAGCCAAGGTAATGAGGAAAAGAAGAAAGACCTAGAGAAAGAAGATCCACCTATTGTTCCATGCATGTTTCAAGATGGTTTAATTAAGAGTGCACCTATAGTTTTTGAAAATGAGAACAAAGGTAACAAAAACGGTGCTACATTCACTCAAGGTATGGACAATTCTGATGTGCTATATATGTCCACTAATCATGTTAGTTTAGAGCAATCACCAGTGGAATCGTGTGTTAAATTACCTTTTTCACACGATGATTTGGTTCCTATTTCTTGTGATAAAGAAGAGTTTGCAATGCTTCAGTTATATCCAAGTCACAACTAGTGAATGAACATGTTAGTAATGTTGTTGAACCACCATGTGCTGATTTTAGAAATGTTGTTCACATTGCTAGCGAGAATGAAGAGCTTAGATTGCTATCTTCTTTAAATACTTGGGGCTATATTCAATTTGATGATCTTTGTCCACTCAATTGTTTAGAGAAGAAATTATTTGCTAGATCTGATTTGCCATGTCCTTCTCATGTGATTTTTCATGTTATTGGTAATTATGATAATAAAGGAGAATATAATGTGCATAGAGTATACATTTGTTTGAATTTTAATATACCTCCTTTTCATAATGACATATCTTGTCTAAAGGACCGCATGAGTATAAATAATTCTCTATCTAGTTCCTCTAGTTGTTTAAATGAGTTGCAGGTTGGTTTGCAAGAAGGGAAGTGTTGTGAGCTGCACGATACTATAAAGTGTTCTCCATGTTTAAAAATTTCAGAATCCAACCATATGCACAACACTACCTCACCCTATATTGTGAAAGATAAAGATATATTCATCAGGCTTAATGACAAGGTGAAACCGTGGATGGTTTCCAATCAAGAAGGTGAGGACGATGAGGACATCACTAGCTCGGATATGACCATAGCTACCTTATGTATTCATCAACCAAAGGTGCATGCTTTCTACGTAAGATTTACGTGTTATATATTTGAACAGCCGTTACTGCACCATGAGTTTTGTGTGTTCTCGTTTACAGAGATACTTGCTTGGGTGAAGGGAAAGAGACCGAGCACAAGGAACGCATGGATGATCAAAGAAGTTGATTGGGGACCAAACCAAGACCTTATCCAAGTCAAATCCTACATGACCACGTCACGTTTGGTCCATAGAAGGCAAGAGATGAAGTTCTGCACGTTTTGGATTCGGATTCGGGTCTCTTGACAACATCAACTTCAAATAGACCTAGTCACTGATCCAGAAGGACTTTTGGGGCCCATGAGTACTTGTTGGAAAGCTTATGGAGTCTACTTTCATATGGTTTTGGTCCCACGTCAAAATTCCTCCTGAGTTGTCTAGAATCGTTGAAACAAGACACATACCTATTTCAGTCCGAGTCTGTTTTGGGCCTTGGGCCTTGTAATTGTGTCGTGGGCTAAGCCCATGGGTGTGCGCTCTAGGGTTAACCCTAGGATGTCCCAACTCATATATATTCAGTAGTTGTCATCGTTTAGAGTCAAGTTTTGCTTAGATTATTCTGCCATTGCAGTTTTGCCGTCTAGATCGGTTTGTGGAACCCCAACTTTGTGTGCTAAACATCCATCTGCAATTCAGATTGTGTTCTTCCTTGTTCTTATGAGTTTCTTCGATTGCTTGCAGGGATAAAACCTTTGTGGTGAGGTTGACTACGTGAGAGCATGGTTGATAACAACTAGACGTGTGGGTGTAGCGGTTGCGAGGTGACGATCGCTTATCGGAAGCCTCAAAACATGAATGTCTTCACGTCGCCAAATCGAACCTATCGGAAGATCGGACACCTAGTCTTGCATCAGAAGGTTTCCTCTAAGTCAGTGATGAGGTCTTCTTTGGACTTTGTCTTGATCACTATGTCATCAACATATGCCTCCACATTGCGCCCGATCTGAGTGTATGGACACCTCCAAACCGAACAGCACAGTGATGTAGCAGTATGCTCCAAACGGCATGACGAAAGAAGTCTTTAGGCAGTCCTCCTCCTTCAAGCTGACTTGGTGATATCCTAAGTAACAGTCGAGAAAGCTGAGAAGTTTGCACCCCTATCGATGTTTTGTATCAGCAATAAATATATAGGACTGCTCGTCGAATCGAAACTCGATGGATTACAAAGGAACACGAAACAATTTATACTGGTTCAGGCCCTCGAGATAAGGTAATACCCTATGTCCTGTTGTTTTGTATTGTCTTTGAGGTTTCTCTGGTGAGATCTCTTCTTCTTCTGCCCTCGGGGGGTGCCCTTCCTCCCCTTATATACTGGGGGACAGGGTTACAAAGTAGGAGTCCCAGTCGGACTACGACTAAGGGATCTCTCTCTAGGAATACAACGTGCCCGACTAGGACTGTATTTTCGTTGTCGTACAATGTTAAGTTTGCTGAGTCCTATAATATCCCTAATTACAAGGCTAGGCCCATCTTCTGTCCGAGTGGCCCATATGCTTGTCATGAGGTACCCGAGGCCCACGGCCTCCACAGTAGTCCCCGAGACCTTCATAGTTGAGTCACAGCTGATGTCGAGTGCTGATCCTCCACGGTGAAGAATTCCCGAGTGCATTGCTCATGAGTACTCTTTGTTCGAGTGCTTCTTCTCTCGAGTCCTGCTTCATGTGAGCCGGCAACGAGGATATGAAGGGCTTCATGTAGAAATATAAATAGTGTTCGCCAAATAGGCACACCTATTAGGTGTAGCCCCCGACTTTGTGCTTAATTGTGAAAGAATTAAACATAAAATCAAAGATCTTTAACCTTGTAGTATTTTCTGAGTAGTGCACTACTGGTATATGAGACTCTTCAGCATCATGTCAGCTGGAAAGATTTTTGCTCACGGCAAATAATGGCTAAGCATGTAAGCCAAGTACCATTTTATGGATTTTAACCCAATACGTGGTCAGGTGTACTTGAGAGATACCTGCATCCCCAATTTTAATGGAGACCAGCTGTCGATCCTTATAAGGATATATCCTCAATACCTGGTAAATAATGCAGATACCCAAATGTATACACCCGGCTGTAGGCTTAGCATGAAGCATATCTGATTATTTAATCAGTTTTTGTGAATAGCACCTGCACTGTGATTTTAACACAGTCAGCGAGCAGCCCAATAGAGCGTGCTATCGAGAAACTTATATCTTTGGCCTACTATCGAATAAGCCGGCCTAAACCGACCTGCCCAACACAGCCCTATAAAATTAGCATCCCTCGCATGTCGGGATGAGTACTCCAGCGTAGGTAACCACAATCAGCCAGAGGAATCCTTGTTCGCAAGCCTTTCCGACTTATGTTCTGGATGCAGTATGGTTGCCACAGATGCCCGAGTAGGTATATTGTAGGATCTGCTTGCCCTCCTCAAGTGTGACACAGTGTATGAGAACTTCGGATGCGCTTTGACAATATAGGTCTTCTGTGACTTCGGTAAAGCCGAATAAGATACCCGAACCTTGCATTAGAATAGGATTCGGCTGGCGACCCTCATGAGGTGTACCCTACCCAACAGAATTATAGCCAAATAAGGTACCCGAACCTTGCATTAGCATAGGATTTAGCTGGCGACCCTCATGGGGTGTACCCAACCTAGCAGAGTTGTGACCAAATAAGGTACCCGAACCTAGCATTAGCATAGGATTCGACTGGCGACCCTCATGGGGCGTACCCTACCTAGCCGAGTGGTACACGAGCCTCGACTGGCGCCGGAGGTCGGTTATATTAGCCGAATAAGGTACCTGAACCTCGCATAAGCATAGGATTTGACTGACGACCCTCAAGGGACGTACCCAACTCAGCGGAGTGGTACCCGAGCTCCGACTAGTGCTAGAGGTCGGTTGTTAGCCGAATGAGGTACCCGAACCTCGCATTAGCATAGGATTCGGCTGGCGACCCACATGGGGCGTACCTGTTGACACCGAAAATCACTAGCAGCGTCGAGAACGAGCTGAGGATTTGGTTCGGTGCACTAGACACGCGAAGGCCTAGGAGATCTGCTTAGCTCCAGTCTAGGTCCTAAATTCGAGGTTTGTAGGCGTGCCAGTCAATTTGACCCAGCAATTGACAAGGAGATAGAAAAAATTAGATCAGTGATCCAATTGGCCGACCAGCCGATACAGACTTCTTCCAACCGATTGCCGATGGCACTTGTACATCGGCTAGAGAACCGATAACAATATAAATGAATAAATCAGCCGACTGCCAATAGAACATGTGCATCGCCTGGAAAGCCGATGATAGTGTAGATAATCAAAATAATAATCACGACGATGCAGTCGGCTTTATCTAGTAAAAGATAACTTATCGGCTATAAATCCCGATAAGACGCTTGCATAAAATCTATCAACCTAGCAGGAATAACTTATCGCAGGCAGTTTAGTGGGTCGGACCTAACCGATGCAGCACAAACTGATGATAAATTACACCCAATAAGCCGATAAAATCTATGCACACGTGATGTGATATACCTACTCGGCCTAAGAGATCAAACTTAACTGATACAGCCGTAGACAGAACAGATATATCGTGGTAAGCCGACTACCGTAGATCAGCTAGAATATCGGACCTAATCGAGGAAGTCCTAGCCGAAAAGGTAGTCAGGGTAACGAGACTTACCCTCTCGCAAGAGTTCGGACCTAACCGATGCAGCCCGGCTCGAGAAGCAAGAACTTGTCGAAAAGGGTGGCGATGCGCCGAATTTATATTGATCTATGAGATAGTTTACATGGTCCCCGGGCATACATATTTATACCCCGAGTTGATACAGTCCTGATCGGATACGAAACAGGAGTTTCCTAACTATAAAAGGAAAATTAACAAGCTTTGATCGGACACGAGATCAGGTTTTCCTAAAAATTATTAAAGCTACCTAATTTATAGATAAAATAGTTAACTGCCATGCTATGGTCTTCACGATTCCTTCCTGAATTCGGCTTCTTCTGGATTAGCTTCCATTGGCTGATATAGCCTCTTTCCTTAACCGAACATGATAATGAATCGTACCAAATTTTGGTGTTAACACATGCCCCCCAATTTCGGAGTTTGTTATCAAACTTCGAAATTCTTTTGTTTGGGCCTCAGCATTCCTTCCTAGCCTCTTGAAATCGGCTTTCATGAGCCAATACCTTCTGTACTAGGTGTGCTAGGCTCTCAAATTCCTGTGATGAAAATCTCTCTCTGATCGGAGCCAACAAACCTTGGAACACCAATTCGGCCAACTGTGCATCATTCAGACTTAAACTATAACATCGGCTTCTAACATCACGAAACCGCTGTATATATTCTGGAACTGATTCCTCCGGCTCTTGTATTACCGATGTTATGTCTATTAACCTCATCTCATGAATCCCAGTAAAGAAATATTTGTGGAATTGTTTTTCAAGATCAGCCCATCCCCGAATTGAGTTTGGTGGCAGCGAAGAAAACCATGTAAAAGCCAATCCAGACAACGATAGCGGGAAAAATCTAACTCTCAAAGCTTCTTCAGCCGATGCCTCCCTACACTGAGCCAAAAATTGGCTGACATGCTCCATTGTAGATACATCATTTTGCCCTGAGAATTTGGAGAAGTCCGGTACTCTGTATTGGCGCGGCAACGAAACTCTATCAAACCAATCTGGATATGGATGCCGATACATAAATGTTTCCTTCTTCGGTTTTAGACAGAATTGTTCTCCCACCACCTCTGTGATTCTTGTTGTCCAATCTTCTTCCCTTGGATCTTCGACGTGATAATGCAGAGGTGGAGTTGGTAGCCGATTCTGCTTCTGATATTCTCTCTGATAATTGTACTCAGGGACAGCTCCTGGATGACTTTGTCGATGCCCCCCATAGTATGCAGTTTGATGATATCCTTGAGGAATTCCATCTTGTTGCCCCCCAGCCAGTTTAATCGGCTCCACCGCCTTCATGATCAAGCTCTGTAATGTGTTCACCAATATCCCAGATTGATTGATCAATGCATGGTGAACTGCTTCATTAATCATCTCTTGAAGTGGCTTCTATTAACTTGCAGGCGATGTATGGCTCGATTCCCCAATCAGAACAGGCTTTGGAAATTGGGACTTTTGAATCGGCCCTTGATCTGTCATACCAAGGATTCTAGACAAAGCTTCTGAAATTCAGCAATGTTCTGCTCCACTTGTTGTCTTTGTTCTTCGGTCAAGTCTTCCATTGTGACTGGGATTATATTATCTGTGCTGACCTCCTTTCCAGCCATGTCGAAGTTCTGTGTCCCACCATGTCGGCGAAGTAGGACAGGGGGTCCCACATGTCCTGGGGACGCGTGGGTCTTCGGCCACGGCAGATCCCCGGGGGGCACCCTTCCACCGGCCCCGGGCTCGTGCCCGGGGCGCTACCGCCTTCGGTCGCTGACGGCCCCGGGCACGCCCCCGGGGCATCATATATATCAGCTCGGCCCCGGGTCCTCTTTGGCCTCGGGCCCAAGCCTTGCCTCCGGGCACTATTCACTGCCTGCCCGGGGCCCACATATCGGTCCCCGGCAGGCTCTGGACCAACTACTCTGCCACGTGTGGGCGTCTCCCAATGGCCCCCCGTGGACACCCGACTGCTGTCAGAAACCTTTTGACTTCTGAGGGAAGAGTGTGCGCTGAAGTCAAGAAGAGTCAGAGACCCTTGACTTGGAGGCGTGCGCCATCACGTCTCCCCGCTCCATCACATCCCCACAACTCTACCGCCCGCAGCATACCTGCTCCGGCGTGGGCACGGCAGGCGGGGAGGTGAGCGACGGGACGTTCCTCCAACTCCGGCATGGGTGTCGCTGGCGGAGGGGCGCACAGGAGACCTCACCGGAAAATATCTCCTTCCGCGTACCGGCACTGTGGACTCCCCTCGCCTATAAAGGAGGATCCATGCCGTAGACGAACGCAAGCAGCTCAGGCTCCAGCCTTAGACAACAGAGATCTCCTTCTCCTTCCTCGAGTCCGGTCGCTGGTAGAACGACCGACGCCACCTCCGGTTTCCGGTGAGCTTCCGAGCTCCCGGGGTCCTCCTTGTAAACTCCGCTCCACATTATCTTTCTCTCTCTGATAGTCCAAAACACAGGAGTAGAGTATTACGCTCCGGCGGCCTGAACCTGTATAAATCCTCCTGTCTTCTTTGTGAGTTTTCTTCCTTTCGATCCTTCCGCCGTTCCGCTGACACACCCTGACGCCGGCTTCGCCTGAGAACTACTCCCCTGGCCGAATCTCAAAGGGGGGTCTCCCGACTTCCCGCCATCGAGGTTTCATCCTCCGACACACCAGGCGTGCCAAAAACGTGTTGACACTGAAAATCACCAGCAGTGTCGAGAACGAGCCGATGATCTGGTTCGATGCACTAGACACGCGAAGGCCTCGGAGATCTGCTTAGCTCCAGTGCAGGTCCTGAATTGTTGAGGTTCGTAGGCATGCCGGTCAATTTGACCCAGCAATTGACAAGGAGATAGAAAATATTATATCAGTGAACCAATCAGCCAACAAGCCGATACAGACTCCTTCTAGCCGATTGCTGATAGTACTTGTACATCGGCTAGAAGCCGATGATAGAGTAGATAAGCAGAATAATAATCAAGACAATGCAGTCGGCTTTATCTAGTAAAAGATAACTTATCGGCTATACATCCCGATAAGACGCTTGCATAAAATCTATCAACCTAGCAGGAATAACTTATCGCAGGCAGTTTAGTAGGTCAGACCTAACCGATGCAGCACAAACTGATGATAAATTACACCCAGTAAGCCGATAAAATCTATCCACGCGTGATGTGATATACCGACTCGGCCTAAGAGATCAAACTTAACTGATGCAGTTGTAGACAGAATAGATACACCGTGGTAAGCCGACTATCGTAGATCATCTAGAATATCGGACCTAACCGAGGAAGTCCTAGCCGATAAGGTAGTCGGGGTAATGAGACTTACCCTCTCGCAGGAGTTCGGACCTAACCGATGCAGCCTGGCTCGAGAAGCAAGAACCCGTCGAAAAGGGTGACGATGCACCGAATTTGTATTGATCTGTGAGATAGTTTACATGGTCCCCGGGCATACGTATTTATACCCCGAGTTGATATAGTCCTGATCGGATACGAAACAGGAGTTTCCTAACTATAAAAGGAAAATTAACAAGCCTTGGTCGGACACGAGATCAGGTTTTCCTAAAAATTATTAAAGCTACCTAATTTATAGATAAAATAGTTAACTACCATGCTGTGGTCTTCACGATTCCTTCCTAAATTCGGCTTCTTCTGGATTAGCTTCCATCGGCTGATATAGCCTCTTTCCTTAACCGAACATGATAACGAATCGTACCAAATTTTGGGGTTAACAGTACCTCACCCAGCAGAATGGTGCCCGAGCTCCGACTGGTGCCAGAGGTTGGTTATTAGCCGAATAAGGTACCTGAACCTTGCATTAGCATAGGATTCGGCTGGTGACCCTCATGGGGCGTACCTTACCCAACCGAGTTGTCGATGTTTTACACTGGCAATATGATTATAGGGCTACTCGTCGGATCAAAACTCGGTGGACTGCAAAGGAACACAGGGAGTTTATACTGGTTCAGGCCCTCGATGTGAGGTAATACCCTACGTCTAGTTGTGGTGTATTCCTTTGAGGATTATGATTCTGATGAATCTCTATATGCGTGCCCTCAGGGGGCGCCCTGCCTCCCCTTATATATTGGGGGACAGGGGTACAAGGTAGGAGTCCCAGCCAGACTACGGCCAAGAGATCTCCTCTTAGAGATATAACCTACCCGACTAGGACTGTATATTCCTTATCGTACAAGGCTAAGTCTACTGGGCTCTATCATATCTATAACTATAAGGCTAGGCCCATCCTCTGTCCGAGTGGCCCATATGCTTGTCATGAGGTATCCAGGGCCCATGGCCTCCACAGCAGCCCCTGAGACCTTCATAGTTGAGTCACAGCTGATGCCAAGTGCTCATCCTCCACGGTGAAGTTTTCCCGAGTGCATTGCTCCTGAGTACTCTTTGTCCGAGTGCCTTCTTCTCCTGAGTCCTGCTTCATGTTAGTTGGCAGCGAGGCTATGAATGGCTCCATGTAGAAATATGAATAGTGTGTGCCGAATAGGCGCACCTATTAGGTGTAGCCCTCGACTTTGTGCTTAATTGTGAAACAATTAAATATAAAGTCAAAGATCTTTAACCTTGTAGTCTTTCCCAAGTAGTATACTACTGGTATATGAGACTCTTCAGCATCATATCAGCCAGAAATATTTTATAGTCATTCCCAAGTAGTATGTCACTCGGAAATTAGACTCTTCAACTTCGTGTTAGCTGGAAAATTTTTTATAGTCTTTTTCGAGTAGTGCACTACTCAGAAGTTAGACTCTTCAGCGTCATGTCGGCTGGAAAGATATTTGCTCATGGCAAATGTTGGCTAAGCAAATAAGCTGAGTACCACTTTATGAATTTCAATCCAATATGTGGTCAGGTGTACTTGAGAAATACCCGCATCCCTAATTTTAATGAAGACCAGCTTGAGACCCTTATAAGGATATATTCTCAATACCTGGTAGATAATACAGATACCTGAGCACATGTGCCTTCATGGAGCATATCTGATAATACAGATAACACAGCCAGCCAGCGGCCCACATTGAGTGTGCTACTGTAGAAACTCATATCTTGGTGGCTCAGTACCGAATTTGCAAGCCCAAGCCCACTTATCAGTACAGGTTCTATAAAGGTGGAGAGAGAGAGAAAAGATTTCGTTTCGTCTTCCAATCCACCAATCGTTTCATCTTCCAGCTTCCACGTCGAAATTTCGTCTCCCACCTCGCTAGGGTTCACCATTGCTAGCTCTTCCCCATTGAAACTCGGGTGATCCCGCTCCTCCGCGTCCATTCCAAGTCCTCAATCATATTTCCCCCAAATTTCCTCGCCTTGAGCCATGCCAAGAGCATCAGAAATCCCAAAGATGTCGGATGAAGCTTGGCCAACTACGGATTGTGGGTCGACTAAGCTAAAGCATTTGGAGAGGTTGTTAAGACTGTAGAGCTACGAGGTCATCAACTGGCGTCCGGTGGAAGGGGAATCAATCCCGGTGCCCCAAGGTGATGAGATTGTAGTTTTTGCCTCTTTTTTCGACCGGGGCCTTTCTCTTCCATCTTCGGATTTTCTTCGCCAGCTTCTTGCCTTTTGTGACCTGCAGTTCGTGAATCTGAATCCCAACTCCATCTTGTAAATCTCTATATTTGCAACTCTTTGTGAGTGTTTTTCTGGGTGTGGAACCCCATTTGAATCTGTTCCGATATCTTTTCCACATCAAACCCCAGCCCTCCAAGAGCAAAATCCAAGTGATTGGGGGGCCAGCATCCAGCTTCAGAGCGAGATGAAGAAAATTTATATCCACATGCCCCTGAAATCCTCCCTCAAAGGATGGCATAGGGAGTGGTTTTATTGTTCTGATCTTGAACCCTCCCTGCCCCCATTTACTGGCTTGCCTCCGGTTGTCTCGCCCAACTGGACTTATGTGCCCAGCTTTGAGGACATGGGGCAGGTCTACTTGCTGATTGACAAAATTGATAAGCTAAAGGGCTCCAGATTGACTGGTCCATGGGTGGCCAGATGCTTCTTGACTCACCGCATCAGGCCGCTGAAGCTGAGGAGCCATTTCGGCTGGGACTATAAGGGCAAGGGAAATCCCAGCCGAGAGTATCCTGACCTAACCGACAAGCACAAGGTGACCAACAACCTGCTTGACTATTTCGCCAATGGCGTGATCGAGACAGAAGATGCAGAGCGGGCCTTGCCGGCTTATAGCCAAAAATAGCCTCATCCAGAGGTAACTCTTGCTAATGTTCACTTGTTGTCCATCTATGATGAATGCTCGTAGATGTATACCCAGGATTGCTCTACAGTGTGTGATATATGTTGTTGAACTACTGGCAATCATGTGAGGAGTTTGATAAAGACTCCCAAACCTTGTCGGCTGGGAAGTCAAAGAAAAGGCCGTTAAGTCCTTCTGCTGCCTAGCCCGACTCCAAGAGAGCCGGGAAAAACCCTGTCGAAGATTCGGGTAAGAAGAGGATCAGTAGGCCGAGTGCTGTAGCCAGGAGCCTGAAGATCAAGGACACTACTAGTGCAGCTCCCAGGCCGCTGAGTCCAAGGCCGAGACTAGCACCACAAGGCTCAGCAACATCGAGCCCAAGGGCAGCACCGCCGAGTACAAGGTCGTCGATGAGCCATAAGGCGGTGTCGCCGAGTATCCCAGTGCCCTAGCCGGTCGCACCAGAAATTGGGCCAACTAGGATAAGGACACCACTACCGACTACCATGCCATCTAGCCCGATAGCTGATAGCCCTCCACTGCCGACAACTGGAACCCCCGAGTGGAAGTTCAAAAAATCCAAGAGGTAAATAACTTTAGATCTTCTAGAAATCTTGCTTAGTATAGCAATGTCTTGACGTCTGAATCATCGTGCATGAAGTGAGCCAACATCGATCTCAAGGGGACCACGCCGGCTGCTCCTGTTGTTGAGCCAGCCTCGGCCAAGCCAGCATCAGCGAGCTCATCTACCGAGCCGGTGACCACACCAGCCGTAGAGGCCGAGGTGGTTCCGACAGCAGGGCCGCTAGCACCGACTAACCAGGGGGCAAATACTGAAGCCGTTGCTCCAGCCCCCGAGCTAGTCCCTGAAGCCCCATCCGTTGCCGTGTCAGAGGCCAGGACCATGTCGCCGTCTGTGTCAGTGTTGTCGTCTTCAGAAGAAACGGATCTCCCCAAGCTTGAAGCCCCTCGTCGCAGGTTCTCGAGAACATTCCACTAGGTAACCCCCGAGGGAATTGCGAAGTGCTATGAGCACGATGAAGAGGCTGCCAAGAGGGAGCGTGAAGTTCTTCTTCGCGTCGCCATTGCCGCGTCTCGGGGGTCTAGGTGTGTAGCGAGTCTTGCAATGTTGAATCCTCGATGATTTCTTTTATTTATGGTATTTCGCCGACTAACTCTGCTTTGCTTTGTTTTATCCTGAGTAGAAAATTGTTGACCGCCCGAAGAAGTTGAACGAGGTCCTGACCCAGCTTGCCCCCCAACTCCAGCATTTGGGCCAGCTCCAGACCTCGAAGGCCGACTTGGAGCGGTCTAGCTAGGAGAGGGAGACTTGGCTAAGGGGAGCCGTTGACAAGCTCAGGGATGAGAACTGGGCTCTAGCCAAGAAGATCGGAAGTAAGTCTCCCATATTTGTCTTCCCAACTAAATCCCATGCATATTTCTCCAGCTTTGTTATCTCCCGACTGCCCAGTTGTGTCTTGACTGTAATCTCGAGCTCTTGGCTATTGACATACAGCCCTCGAAGCTAAGTTGAAGACTCGAATAGAGGGGGAGACCAAGCTGAAGGAGGCCGAGAAAGCTAGAGTCGAACTCGAGAAAGACAAGGCCGAGCTGGAGAGGGCCAAAGGCAAACTCGAGAAGGAAAAAAACTAAACTGGAGAAGGCCAAAACCAAGGTGGAGGCTAACTACGAAAGTAAGTCCTCACTTTGACAATGACTTTGTCCAATACTTTGATTGCTCCGACTGCTGTCTTGGCTGACAAGTTTACTTGCCAATGAATCTGGGCAGCTGCAAGAGCCAACGCCCAAACCCAGTTTCAAGCTTTTGCAGAGGAGATCAAGGTCGTCAAGGAGTCACGGGAGATTCTTGCCGAGTCCATGAAAGGGCTCCTTGACATCATGGAACCTCACCATCCTGGGTGCAGCACTCCCGGGATGAGGTACTCGGATGAGCGTGTTGTCGTCGGCGTGGCCCAGACCCTCGCAATGACCAAGTCGATCTACCCGAGGGCAGATCTTGAGGCCATCGGTGAAGGGTTTGCCGAAGAGACAACACCTGAGGAGGCGCTGGAGTTGATCACCCAAGCGAGGCCGACTGCAGAGGCGATCACCAAGGACCTAGGAATGTAAGAACAATCCATCTTGTAGTCGGTGTATATAAAGTATTTTGTAAGAACATGTGTAAATATATGTGCAATGCCGCCGAGCTCTGGGGTTTTACTTGGTTATCATTAGCTCTACTCGATTGTATAGTCTATGCCGAGTTAGTCTATAGGAACTTAATAAAATCGTTCATTGCAGAAAGCTATACTCGGGCGATCATGATAAAGCCATTGCAGAACTTCATAACTTAAGTAAAACAGGCTCGTTTATTATTGACAAAGCACATATAATACATGCAGCCCCCGACTCACTACTTGGTTGGAACAAGCGGCATAGTGAGTCAGAGTAAAACTGGACACATGGGAAAATATAAAACTCAGATATAGAAAGGACGTAGCTATTCTATATTCCATTAGTTGCTGACGAGGGCACCGTCTTTAGTCTTCAGTCAGTAGGCGCCTGGCCGTGTGACTTCAGTGATAATGAATGGCCCTTCCCAAATTGGGGATAGTTTATGCCTGTCTTTGGTGGTTTGTATTTTTCTCAAGATGAGATCTCCGACCAAAAAGGCGTGGCCACGGACATTGCGATTGTGGTAGCGACGCAGGCCTTGAAGATACCTTGCCGACTGGATTGTTGCGATATGGTTGCCCAGTTGCCCTGTTGCCCTGTTGCCCGACTAACCGTGGTTCTGAGAGACCAGAGAACGGGTGGGAGTTCTTGTACCCACCACCTTGCTTATGGTTGTAGTTGGTCGAATATCTTGGCCTTGATACCTTATAAGACCATGCCATTGGCACGCTCAACCTGCCCATTGCTCCGTGGGTGTGCCACAGATGCATAACAGATCTTGATGCCGAAGTCGTCACAGAAATCTTGAAATACGCCGCCCGTGAACTGAGTACCGTTGTCCGTTATGATGCGGTTAGGGACCCCGAATTGGTATAATATACTCATGATGAAGTCCTTTGCTCTTGCCACTGTTATGGTAGCAACGGGTTTTACCTCAATCCACTTTGTGAATTTATCCACTGCGACGAACAAGTGTGTGAACCCTCCTGGCACTTTCTTGAAAGGCCCGACCATGTCAAGCCCCCATACTGCAAAGGGCCAAGAGATTGGGATGGTTTGAAGTTCTTGGGCTAGGATATTTATTTGTCTTGCATAGAACTGACAACCCTCGCATGTGCGAACTATGTCTTTAGCGTCTGATACTGTTGTTGGCTAGAAAAATTCCTGCTTCTAAGCCTTTCTGACTAACGTCCTGGATGCAGCATGGTTGCTACATATGCCCGAGTGGATCGATCGCATAATCTACTTGCCCTCCTCCAGTGTGACGCAGTGCATGAGGACACCAGATGCACTTCTGCGGTACAGGTCTTCTCCGACTACTAGGAAACATTTGCTTCGACGTTTGATTTGTTCGGCTTGGATGCGATCTTCTGGGAGTTCATCGTCCAGGAGGAATTTGAGAACAGGAGTCCACCAATCTTGAGATATGATCAGTACTTCGTCTATTGCTGGGGTAGGTTCATCTCTCGACTGTTCTGGCACTGGTTTCTTCTTGGCTGATGGCTCCATTAGTTGCTCGATAAAGATCCCTGTTGGGACCACTTCTCGCTTGGATCCCATGTTTGCCAATTCGTCTGCAGCATCGTTGTATTGTCGTAAGACATGAGTTATCTCCAGCCCGTCGAACTTGTTTTCCAGCTTTCTGACCTCCTGACAGTACGCCGCCATGGTATCGTCGAGACATGCCCAGTCTTTCATGACTTGGTTCACCACGAGTTGAGAGTCTCCACGCACAACCAGTCAGCCGATGCCGAGTGATATAGCAATGCGGAGCTCGTGGATGAGTGCCTCATACTCAGCGACATTGTGGGAAGCCGGAAAGTGGATCTGGAGAACGTACTTGAGTTTTTCACCAATGGATGACATCAGTACAACGCCAGCCCCGGCGCCGCTGATCCGTAGGGAACCGTCAAAGTACATTGTCCAGTACCCTAGCTTGCCTGTTGGTGTAGTCGTCTGAACTTCTGTCCACTCGGCCACAAAGTCGGCTAGAGCTTGTGATTTGATTGCTGTCCATGGCTGAAAGGTGATGTCGAATACCATCAACTCGAGCGCCCATTTAGTGATTCGGCCAGTGGCCTCGTGGTTAGGCAGGACATCCCCGAGTGAATACGATGTGACTACCATGACCTGATGCGACTGGAAATAGTGCACCAACTTCTGGACAGTGATGAGTAGGCCATAGAGCAGCTTCTAGACCTGCGGATGTCTCATCTTTGAGTCGGCAAGGACCTCGCTGATGAAGTAGACTGGCCGTTGAACTTTTTGTATATCACCCGGTTCGGATCGCTCGACCACCAGCACCGTGCTGACTACCTGAGTGGTTGCCACTAGATACAGCATTAATTGCTCTTGGGGCTTAGGCGATGCCGATACTAGTTGTGATGTGAGAAATTTCTTGAAGTCTTCGAAGGTTTGTTGGGCTTCGGGAGTCCATTGAAAATTATCTGCTTTCTTTAGTAGTTTGAAGAAGAGCATGCCCCGTTCGCCTAGTTGGGAGATAAATCAGTTGAGTGCCGCCATGCATCCTGTTAGCTTCTTGACGTCCTTCTGGCTAGTCAGGGGTGCCATGTTCATGATTGCGTTGATTTTCTCTGGATTAGCCTCGATGCCGCGATGCGATACGATGAAGCCGAGTAGCTTGCCGGATGGCACACTGAAGGCGCACTTTTCCGGGTTCAACTTCATCTTGAATCTTCGAAGGTTTTGGAAGGTTTCCTCCAAGTCGGCGATGAGGTCTTCTTTGGACTTTGTCTTAATCACCACGTCATCGACATATGCCTCCACATTGCGGCCAATCTGAGTGTGTAGACACCGCTAAATTACTTGTTGATACATTGCTCCGGCGTTCTTCAAACCGAACGGCATAGTGATGTAGCAATATGCGCCAAACGGTGTGATGAAAGACGTCTTTAGGCAGTCCTTCTCCTTTAGGCTGATTTGGTGGAATCCCGAGTAACAGTCGAGTAAGCTGAGAAGTTCGCACCCCACAGTTGAATCCACCACCTTGGTAGACCAAATGGATCTTTGGGGCACGCCTTGTTCTTCTTCTAGACCAGGACTGGGTTCTCCAGCCAAACAGGGTGGTAGACCTCTTTGATGAACCCGGCTGCGAGGTGCTTGGTTATCTCCTCCCGGATAGCTTCTTTCCGGTCTTGTGCAAAGCGCCGTAGCCGTTGCTTGACTGGCTTGGCATCTGTCTTCACATTGAGGGCATGCTCGATCACCTCCCTTGGTACCCCAGGCATGTCAGCAGGTTTCCAGGCGAAGATGTCCTTGTTTGCCTGGAGGAAGATGACGAGCGCGTATTCCTATTTGGGGTCGAGTCCGGTCCTGACTAGAGCAGTCTTGGAGGGGTCGGAAGGGTCCAGGGGACCTTCTTCATGTAAGAGTCCGCTGAAATTCCTGACTTTGCTGCTTTTTCGCCGGAACTTGGTTGTCCTCGACTTTTGTTGTGGCGGCTTGCCGAATGCTATCGTGTTCGACTACTGCTTCTTGAGACTGAGCCAACTCATAGCTCTCTTTGTCACAGGTGAAGGCTTGCTTGACGTCGCTGTGAAGGGAGAGAACTCCGGTTGGCCCAGGCATCTTGAGCACCATGTAGGTATAGTGCGGTACCACCATGAATTTGGCGAGCGTCGGCCGTCTGAGTATTGCGTGGTACGCAGTCTCGAAGTCGGCGACCTTGAAGCAGATATTTTCTGTGCAGAAGTTGTCCCACGTGCTGAAGGTGACCGGCAAAGTTATCTACCCGAGGGGTGTTGAAGACAGGCCGGGAATTATCCCGTGGAAGGGCGCTGTACTCGGCCGCAGTTCTGAACGAGGGATTTTCATCTCATCTAGGGTCTTGGCGAAGAGAATATTGAGCGCGCTGCCTCCGTCTATGAGAACCTTCTTCAACTTGATATTTTTGACGACCGGGTCTAGGACGAGTGGATAGTGTCCCGGGTGTGAAACCCGATCTGGGTGATTTGTGCAGTTGAATGTGATGGGCATCTCTGACCAGCACAAATACTGGGGGGCGTCTGCTGTAGAGACCGTGTTGACATCACATGCTGTTAGATTCTGGTTCCTCTTGGACTCATACGCAGACGGCCCTCCGAAGATGTGGTTGAGCTCGGCCTGGGGATCTTGATAATCGTCGGCCGGGCCCGAATCTGGCTTGTCCTTGTCCTTGTTGGCGCCAGATGATGAAGCCTGCTTGGAAGCGAACTTTTTGAGCATGAAGCAATCCTTGGCCACGTGTTTACCTTGGGATGGAAGGGGCAAGGCCCGTTCATCACCTTCCGGTACTTGTTGTTCCTTGGGGGCTGCGACCGAGTCCGCTCCACATTGGTCACCACGTTTTCCAACGTCCGCTTGTGGCTACCGGATTTGTTCTGTGACGGCTCGTTGTCGGCTTTAGCCTTTTGGTCCTTCTGCCGGGACTCTTTCTTCTCGTCAAGGGCCTCAGTGACCGCCTTGGCCGAGTCGGCATACTTATTCGCCATATCGAAGAGAACCCTGACAGAGGTTGGAGGCTTCCGAGTGAATTTTGCAATGAACGGGGCGTCCTTGACTCCCTTGCGGAAAGCGGCGATGATGACCTCGTCCTTGATCATTGGGATCGAGTTACGCTTCTCGGAGAATCTTTTGATGAACTCATGGAGTGACTCGTTCTTCCTCTAGTGCTGCTGATAGAGATCGTGCTTGGAAGACGGCCGCTCGTAAGTCCCCTGGAAGTTGGGTATAAAGCATTCCCGGAGTTCCCCCAGGAGCCGATTGATCGCCTCGGGAGCCCTGTTAGTCATGTCCTCGCTAAGTCGGCCAGGGCGACCGAGAGGTAGTTAGCCATGGCTTTGTGGTCACCTCCGGCAGCTCAGATCACCAGAGTATATACGGTGAGCCAGGACTCGGGGTTAGTCTTGCCGTCATGTTTTTCGATTCCTGTAGGCTTGAAGCCCAACGGCCAGTCGACATCTTGTAGCTCCTGGGTGAAGGCTGTTACGCCTTTGTCGATGTTTTACACCAGCAATATGAATATGGGGTTACTCGGTGGATTGTAAAGGAACACAGAGAGATCTTATACTGGTTCAGGCCCCCGATGTGAGGTAATACCCTATGTCCAGTTGTGGTGTTATTCCTTTGAGGATTTGTGTTGATCAATGATCTTCTGCCCTCAGGGGCGCCCTGCCTCCCCTTATATACTGGGGGACAGGGGTACAAGGTAGGAGTCCTAGCCAGATACCGCCAAGAGATCTCCTCTTAGAGATACAATTTACCCGACTAGGACTAAATATTCCTTATTATACAAGGCAAAGTCTGCTGGGTGCTACTATATCTCTAATTACAAGACTCGGCCCATCCTCTATCTGAGTGGCCCATTGTCGATGTTTTACACCGGCAATAAATATATGGGGCTACTCGGCGGATGGAAACTCGGTGGATTGCAAAGGAACACAGGGAAATTTTATACTGGTTCAGGCCCTCGATGTGAGGTAATACCCTACGTCCAGTTTGTATGTATTCCTTTGAGGATATACGGTGGTAGTTCTGATGAACTGTATGGCCGTGTGCTTCTATGAGCTCTTCTGCCCTCATGGGGCGCCCTGCCTCCCCTTATATACTGGGGGACAGGGTTACAAGGTAGGAGTCCCCATCGGATTACGACTAGGAGATCTCCCCTTAGAGATATAACATACCCGACTAGGACTGTATATTCCTTTCTATACAAGGCGAAGTCTGCCGAATCTAGCTATATCTCTAATTACAAGGCTAGGCCCATCCTCTGTCCGAGTGGCCCATATGCTTGTCATGAGGTACCCGGGGCCCATGGCACCCACAGTAGCCCCCGAGACCTTCATAGTTGAGTCACAGCTGATGCCGAGTGCTCATCCTCCACGGTGAAGTCTTCCCGAGTGCATTGCTCCCGAGTACTCTTTGTCTGAGTGCTGCTTCTCCCGAGTCCTGCTTCATGTCAGCTGGCGGCGAGGCTATGAAGGTCTCGATGTAGATGTTGGAATAGTGTGCGCCGAATAGGCGCACCTATTAGGTGTAGCCCCCGACTTTGTGCTTAATTGTGAAGACAATTAATCATAAAGTCAAAGATCTTTAACCTGGTAGTCCTTCCCGAGTAGATTACTACTGGTATATGAGACTCTTCGGTATCATGTCAACCGGAATATGATTTATAGTCTTGCCGAGTAAGATGTTACTCGTATATAGGACTCTTCGACTTCATGTCAGTCGGAATGTGTGTTTATAGTCTTGCCGAGTAGGATGCTACTCGTATATGGGACTCTTCAGCGTCATGTCAGCTGGAAAGAGAGGTTTATAGTCTTTCCCGAGTAGTGCACTACTCGAAGGTTAGACTCATCCGCGTCATGTCAGCAGGAATGAGAATTTTATAGTCTCTCCCGAGTAGTGTACTACTCGAAAGTTAGACTCATCCGCGTCATGTCAGCGGGAATAATGCTGCTCATGGCAACTGGTGGCCACGCATGTAGGCCGAGTACCACTGTATGAAAAATAAATCCATTACGTGGTTAGGTGTACTCGAGAGAGATACCTGCATCTCCAATTTTAATGAAGACTAGCTTGTGATCCTTGTAAGGATGTATCCTCGAGACCTGGTGGATAAGACAGATACCCAAACATATATGTTTAGCAATAAGGCTCTCATGAAGGATATCTGTTTACCTCATCGGTTCCTGTGGGTAGCACCAGTGCTATAATTTCAACTCAGCCTGCGGGCGGCCCACATGGAGCATGCTACTGTAGGAACTCATATCTTGGTGGCTGCTACCAAATAAGCCGGCCTGAGCCGACTTATCCAGCATAGCTCTAGAGAAGTATCATCCATCGCATGTCAGGATGAGTTTTTTGGTGTCGGTAACCGCAATCAGCCAGAGAAATCCTTATTCGCAAGCCTTTCCGACTTACGTTCTGGATGCAAACTGGTTGCCACATGTACCCGAGCAGGTATGTTGCAGGATCTGCTTGCCCTCCTCAGGTGTGACGCAGTGCATGAGAACTCCGGATGCACTTTGACGATGTAAGTCTTCTCTGACTTGGGAAAAGCCGAACAAGGTACCCGAACCTTGCATTAGCAGAGGGTTCGGCTGGTGACCCTCATGGGGCGTACCCTATCCAACAGAGTTATAGCCAAGCTAGGCACCCGAATCTTGCATTAGCATAGGATTCGGCTGGCGACCCTCATGGGGCGTACCCAACCTGACAGAGTTGCGGCCAAATAAGGTACCCGAACCTAGCATTAGCGTAGGATTCGGCTGGCGACCCTCATGGGGCGTACCCTACTTAGCCGAGTAGTACACAGCCCCGACTGGCGCCGGGGGCCGATTGTTAGCTCCCATGGAGCGTAGTCGGGGAAGATGACGTCCCGACTGGAGAAAGTACTCGGTGAGTAGCCCTCATGGAGCATCCCGAGTGTATTTTGGCAGACTTGTCCAGCCCCCGAGCGTAGGAGATAGGCTCGAAGCCCTGAGTTCCTGTCACGCATATCCGGAGCTGAGCCTGCAATATAAAAATATCGGATGAGTAGCATCTGATGATGAAAATAATCACCCGAATAAAATGTATTTTACAATGTATGTAAATACGTGTTCTTCCTCTTTTTGATATTAATTTCCTCGAGTAGTTGACCCCTTACGTTTAAGCACTCTGCCCGACTAGTCATAGTCCCCTAGCGTCGGGAGTTGGCTCATGGCTCTTTCCCAGGCACGCGTTTTGGGTGACTTGAGTTCGTCTTACATGGAGCAGAGTTTCACGGATCGAGATTTATGCTACTCGAGTACTTTTGTGATCATTTAAGAGCAAAAACGGAAAAAAGTAAATGCGCAGCTTGTACACCTATTAGGTGTAAGCGGCTGTGGCACTAGCAAGGCCGAGTGAGGAGATGTTTATCAGAAAGCGACTTAGCTGTTCGGTATTTGGGAGTGGGGATGCCATCCTCATGTTTGAGCTTGTGAGCCCCCGAGCATGTCGCTTGTTGTTCTGATAATCTTCAGTTGTTGAAGGTCGAAGGCGGTTGTGACCGACTGCCACAATAGAGCCGTCTGACTTGCGTTTGCGATTCCCAGCTTTAGTCGGGACCGCGTCGTCGGTGTCGTCCCGCTTCTTCTGTCAGGGTGACTTGTTGTCATCGAGGGCCTCGGCAACAGCGTGAGCCGAGTCGACGTACTTGTTTGCCATGTCGAATAGGGCCTTGACAGAGTTGGGAGGCTTCCGCGTGAACTTGTCGATGAACGAGGTGTCTCTGACTCCTTTTCGAAAGGCGGCGATGATGACCTCGTCCTTGATCTTCGGGATTGAGTTCCTCTTCTCAGAAAACCTCTTGATGAAGTCACGAAGAGACTCGTTCTTCCTTTGACGCAACTGATATAGGTCGTACTCAGAAGATGGCCTCTCGTACGTTCCCTGGAAGTTGGCGATGAAGCGTTCCCGGAGTTCTCCCCAGGAGCCGATTGATTGCTTGGGAAGTCCTGTTAGCCATGTCCTCGCTGAGTCGGCTAGAGCGACTGGGAGGTAGTTAGCCATGACTTTGTGATTTCCCCCAGCTGCTCGGATCGCCAGAGTGTAGACCGTGAGCCAGGACTCGGGATTGGTCTTGCCATCGTATTTGTTGATGCCTGTAGGCTTAAAGCCGACTGGCCAGTCGACCTGTCGTAGTTCCTGGGTGAAGGCGGGTATGCCTCCGTCTTCATGTGGACTCCGACCCCGACTACGGCGGCGAAACCGCTCGTGGTGGAGGCCGAAATGCTCGTTCTCGTCTTCCAGTTGGCGTTGCTCGTCTTCTTCTCGTTCGCGGCGCCGAGCATTGGTGTCCTGCCGAAAATCACGCCATAGTTGGCCTCGGAGATCCCGGTTGTCCCGACGGTCACTTCGACGTTGCCGGTTGTTGTTTGGGTTGCCGAATGACGTTCGGCGTGACTCCGTGTGCAGCTGACTAGAGCCGGCCACTCGGCGTCGCTTTGAGGTAGACGAGACTGCCATTGGGGATGCCGACCGGTTGGTCGGTATGAGGGTATCTCCCGACTGTTGGTGCTGCTGACATGCAGCAGCGGTAAGCATGGCTTTTATCCTTGCGATCGTCGGGGTGGCCTGGTGATCAGGCCCAAGTTGGAGCGTGTCCAGTAGGGTTGCGGCGGCCACGATGTTCTGTTGTGGCGTGACGAAGACGTCGTGGTCGCCGACTTTTGTTTGGAGGGTTTGTTGCTGAGCGGTTCGCCCAGCCCTGCGTAGGCCGTCGTTGCGGGAGTTCAGGCGTCTTGCTTCTTCCTCCTGTTGTTCTCGCAGTCGGCAGGCTTCCTCCTCTTGTGGGTCGTGTCGTCGGCATGATTCCTGAATAGGAGTCGAGCCTCTGGATGCCATGAAAATTTCTCGCGGCGGAGTGAAGCTTGCCGAGCTGGTATCCGACTTAGAGTCGTAGTCCGACTGGAAGTCGGAGTCCGACTGAGAGTCGTAGTCGGAATAGTTGATGGGGGTGATTACCACTCCGACCTCCCTAGATCCGATCTCGAGCGGCTCGGGGCCGTATCCGAGTCGAACTCCAGGGGATCGGGTTTGCCGCGTCGGACGTAGGTTGTAGATATCCGCGGCGTCGCCGAGTCCGAACGGGAAATTGACGATCTCTTCCCTTCTCGGCCCGATCTCGGCCGGCTCGAAACCGAGTCCGAGTCGAACACTGAAAGGAAGAGTTGTCCCTGGGCTCGGGCGTATAGGAGATCGCCGCAGCATGCCGTCGAAGATTGCCGCAGCGTCGTGTGGGCCGACTGGTGCGGAGTCGGCTGGTTCCTCGACCGGTTGGATCGTGTCCGTGTCGGCCAAGGTGAGATTGCCGATCTGGTCGGCGATGACGTCGAGGCTTCTGAATGCGATTGTATCTCCGGGGGAGAGTTCGCCGCCGTCGACTTTGGTTGCTGGATCCATCGAGCTTGTAGATGTAGATCGCGCCTATCCCCTACCTGGCGCGCCAACTGTCGATGTTTTACACCGGCAATAAATATATGGGGCTACTCGGCGGATGGAAACTCGGTGGATTGCAAAGGAACACAGGGAAATTTTATACTGGTTCAGGCCCTCGATGTGAGGTAATACCCTACGTCCAGTTTGTATGTATTCCTTTGAGGATATACGGTGGTAGTTCTGATGAACTGTATGGCCGTGTGCTTCTATGAGCTCTTCTGCCCTCATGGGGCGCCCTGCCTCCCCTTATATACTGGGGGACAGGGTTACAAGGTAGGAGTCCCCATCGGATTACGACTAGGAGATCTCCCCTTAGAGATATAACATACCCGACTAGGACTGTATATTCCTTTCTATACAAGGCGAAGTCTGCCGAATCTAGCTATATCTCTAATTACAAGGCTAGGCCCATCCTCTGTCCGAGTGGCCCATATGCTTGTCATGAGGTACCCGGGGCCCATGGCACCCACACCCATATGCTTGCGATGAGGTACCTGGGGCCCATGGCCTCCACAGTAGCCTCTGAGACCTTCATAGTTGAGTCATAGCTGGTGCCGAGTGCTCATCCTCCACGATGAAGATTGCCCGAGTGCATTGCTCTCGAGTACTCTTTGTCCGAGTGCTTCTTCTTCCCTAGTCCTGCTTCATGTCAGCTGGCAGCGAGGCTATGAAGGGCTTCATGTAGATGTATGAATAGTGTGCGCCGAATAGGCGCACCTATTAGGTGTAGCCCCCGACTTTGTGCTTAATTGTGAAACAAGTAAATATAAAGTCAAAGATCTTTAACCATGTAGTCTTTCCCGAGTAGTATACTACTGGTATATGAGACTCTTCGGTTTCATGTCAACCGGAATATGATTTATAGTCTTGCCGAGTAGCATGCCACTCGTATATGGGACCCTTCAGCTTCATGTCAGCTGGAAAAGGTTGTTTATAGTCTTTCCCGAGTGGCATCCCACTCGGAAGTTAGACTCCTCAGCGTCATGTCAGCTAGAAAGAATATTTATAGTCTCTCCCGAGTAGTGCACTACTCGAAAGTTAGACTCTTCAGCGTCATGTCGGCTGGAATAATATTGCTCATGGCAACTAGTGGCCAAGCATGTAGGCCGAGTACCACTTTATGAAATTAAATCCATTGCGTGGTCAGGTGTACTCGAGAAAGATACCTGCATCCCCAATTTTAATGAATACCAGCTTGTGATCCTTATAAGGATGTATCCTCGATACCTGGTGGATAAGATAGATACCCAAACACATGTGTTCAGCAATTAGGCCTTCATGAAGCATATCTGTTTACCTCATCGGTT
The DNA here is from genome assembly GCA_003991445.1 of Oryza meyeriana var. granulata. Lineage (NCBI taxonomy): Eukaryota > Viridiplantae > Streptophyta > Magnoliopsida > Poales > Poaceae > Oryza > Oryza meyeriana. Next base: position 78,918 of record RYFJ01000383.1, read on the forward strand.
CCTGTTGGTAGCACTAGCACTGCGATTTTAACACAGCCAGCAAGCGGCCCACATTGAGCGTGCTACTGTAGAAACTCATAACTTGGTGGCCCAGTACCAACTTTGCAGGCCCAAGCCCACGAATCGGAATTGGCTCTATAAAAGGCAGGGAGAGAGAGAAAAGATTCCTTCATCTTCTCCAATCCACCAATCGTTTCGTCTTCCGCTTCCGCGCTGAAATTTCGCCTCCCGCTCCGCTAGGGTTCGCTGTCGCTTGCTCTTCCCCACTAGAACTCGGGCGATTTCGCTCTTCCTCGTCCAGTCCAAACCTCCAGCAATCTTTCCCCCAAATCTTCTCATCCCCAACCATGCCGAGGGCATCGGATTTTGTGGGTTCGTTTGACGAGGTCTGGCCGACTTCAGATTGTGGGTCAGCGAAGTTGAAGCTTGTGGAGAAGTAGCTGAAGTTGCAGAGCCAGGAGATCATTAACTGGCATCCAGCTGAGGGCGAATCGGTTCCGGAGCCCTAGGATGGTGAGATCGTCATCTTCGCCTCTTTCTTCCACCAGGGTCTTTCTCTTCCGTCTTCAGAGTTCTTCCGCTAGCTTCTTACTTTTTACGAACTCGAGTTGGTGAATTTGAATCCCAACTCGATTATGAGAATCTCTATTTTTGTGACTCTTTGTGAGTGCTTCTTGGGTGTGGAACCCCATCTGAATCTGTTCAGGTATTTGTTCCATATCAAGCCCCAGCCCTCCAAGAGCAAAATCCAAGTGATTGGGGGGCTGGCATCCAACTCCGAAGTGAGATGAAGAAAATCTACTTAGATATTCCTTTGAAATCTTCTCTCAAGGGCTGGCATAAGGAATGGTTTTATTGTTCCGATCTTGAGCCATGCCTTCCCCTTTTATGGGTTTGCCCCCGGTGATAATTGCCAAGTGGTCATCTCTGCCCACCTCTGAAGAAATGGGGCAGGTTAATACACTCGTTGGCAGGATTGGCGAGCTAAAGAAAGCTGGGTTGACTAGTCCATGGGTGGCCAGACGCTTCTTGACTCGGTGCCTCAGGCCGTTCAAGCTGAGGTGTCACTTTGGCTGGGACTACAAGGGCAAAGGTGATCCCAGCCGGGAATTCTCCAACCTGATAGACAAGTACAAAGTGACCGACATCCTGCTGGATTTCTTCACTAGTGGGGTGGTTGAAACTGAGGACACAGATCGGTCCATGGCGGCTTACAGCAAGAACATGCCATGCCCAAAGGTAACCTTTGCTGATGTGGTCTTGTAGTTCGTCTATGGTGAATGCTTGCAGATATATGCCCAGATTGGCTCCACAGTGTATGACTTGTATTATTGAATTGCTTGCAGTCATGTGAGGAATTCGATGATGACTCCCAAAAATTATCGGCCTGGAAATCGAAGAAGAGGCCAAGAAGTCCTTCTGCTGCCCAGCTCGACTCCAAGAGAGCGGGGAAGAGACCTGTTGTAGATCAGGGCAAGAAGGAGGTTATGAGGCCAAGTGCCGCAGCCGGGAGTCTGAAGATAAAAGACACCGCCAGTGCAGCGCTCAGGCCATTGAGTCCCAAACTAGGACCGTCGTGGTCGAGCTCAGCATCATCGAGCCCAATCCGAGTGCCGCCAAGTACAGGGTCGACTCCAGCGCTGCCAGGCCCAGCAACGTTGAGCCCAAGAATGGCGCCACCGAGTACCCGGGCACCCCAGCCGGCCGCACCAGGAGTGGGGCCAACTAGGATAAAAGCGCCGCAGCCGACTGCCACGCCGACTGGCCCGACAGCCGGCCGCAGCCCATCACCGGGATCTGGATAACCCGGGCAGAAGCTTAAGTTCTCCAAGAGGTAAGTTGCTCTGGATCTTCTGAAAATCTCGTTCGGCACGGTAGCGCCTTGATGTTTGACTTGTTACGTAGGAAGCGAGCCGACATTAATCTCAAGGAGACCACTCTGGCTACTCCTGTTGTCGAGCCAGCCCCAGCCGAGCCAGTGCCAGCGAGCGCACCTGCTGACCCGGCGACGGTCTCAGTTGCCAAAACTGAGACAGTCCCAACTGCAGGGCCGCCGACACCGGCCGACCAAGGGGTAGTTGTCAAAGCTGCTGCTCCAGCCCCTAAGCCAGCCCCCGAAGCCCCGGAGGCTGCCGAATTGGGGGCCAGGACCCCGTCGCCATCCTTGTCGCTGTCGTCGTTGTCGTCGCTGTCTTCTCCTCCGGATAGACCGGACCTCCCCAGGCTCAAAGCTCCTCCCCGCAAGTTCCCGCGGACATTCCGCTAGACGATGCCCGACGAAACTGTAAGGAGTTACAAGCATGATGAGGTTGCGGCAGAAAAGGAGCATGAAGACTTGCTTCGTGCCACAATAGCCACGTCCTAGGGGATTCAGGTATGATTTTCGCCGTATTGGAATCTTGGTAGTCTTCCTTGCATGTGTGTTCTGATGCTTGACTCTGCTTTGACTTGTTTCTCCCCGAGTAGAAACTTGTGGATCGCTCGGAGAAGATGAACAAGGTCCTGACCCTGGTTGCCCCCCAACTCCAAGAATTGGATCAGCCCCGGGCCTTGAAGGCTGTATTGGAGGAGCGCCACCAGGGGAGGGAAACTTGGCTGAAGGATGCCGTCACCCAGCTCAGGGATGAGAATTGGGACCAAGCCAAGAAGATGAGAGGAAAGCTTCCCAAATACGTCTCCCTGATTGAGCCCTTAATATATTTCTCTAGCTGTGTTGTCTTCCGACTGCCCAGTTGTGTCTTGATTGCAACATTGAGTTCTTGACTAATCTGACGTGCAACCCTCGAAGCCGAGCTGAAGACCCGAACGGAGGGAGGAAATCAGCTGAAGGAGGCCGAGAGAGCCAAGGCCAGGCTTGGAAAAGACAAAGTTGACCTGACAAAGGCCAATGCCGAGCTTGAGCGAGAGAAGGCTGAGTTGAAGAAAGCCAATGCCAAGCTTGAGAAGGAAAAAGTTGAACTGGAGAAGGCCATAGCCAAGTGGGAGGCCGACTACAAAAGTAAGTCTCCGCTTTGACAATGATCTTAGCCAATCCATTAATTGCCCCATCTGTAGTTTTGCCTAACAAGTTTACTTGTCGGTGAACCCGGGTAGCTGCTAGAGCCAATTCCCAGATCCAATTTCAGGCTTTCGCAGAGGAGATAAGGGTTGTCAAGGAGTCACGGGAGACCCTTGCTGAGTTCGTGAAAGGGCTCCTTGACATCATGGATCCTCGCCATGTGGGAACCAGCTCCAACACAATCTTCCAAGTGGAGGCGCGCCTTAAGGATGCACTGAGTGCTCTGAAGAGGTACTCGGATGAGCATGTTGTTGTCGGTGTGGCCCAAACCCTGGTGATGACCAAGTCCATCTACCCAAGGGCAGATATTGAAGCCATCGGGGAGGAGTTCGCTAAGGAGACGACACCTGAGGAGGCGCTAGAGCTGATAGCCAAGGCAAGGCCAACTACAGAGATGATCACCCAAGACCTGGGTATGTAAGACCAGTATATCATGCAATCGGTGTATACGTATTTTTGTAAAGACATGTGTAAATATATGTGCAATGCCGCCAAGCCCTAAATTATTACTCAGTTGTCATTAGCTTTACTTGACTATATAGTCTACACCGAGTTGGTCTATAGGAACTTAATAAAATCATTCACCGCAGAAAGCTGTACTTGGGCAAACATGACAAAGTCGTAGTAAAACGTCATAATGTAAGTAAAACAGGCTCACATATTATTGACAAAGCACATATAATACATGCAGCCCCCGACTCACTACTCGGTTGAAACAAGCGACGTAGTGAGTCAGAGAGGAACTGTACACATGGGAAAATATAAGACTCAAGTATAGAAAGGACGTACCTGTTCTATATTCCATGAGTTACTGAGGAGGGCACCGTCTTGAGTCTTTAGTCGGTAGGCGCCTGGCCGCATGACCTCGGCTATAATGAATGGCCCTTCCCATATTGGAGAAAGTTTATGCCTGTCTTTGGTGGTTTGTATTTTCTCAAGACGAGATCTCCGACCAAAAAGGCGCGGCCACGGACATTGCGATTGTGGTAGCGACGCAGGCCTTGAAGATACCTTGCCGACTGGATTGTTGTGATATCCCTTGCCTCTTCCAACTGATCTAGCTCGACCAATCAGGTATTGTTTGAATGTCTTCTGAGTAAGCCCGAACTCGTGGAGAGCTGAACTCTAACTCGGTTGGTAGCACAGCCTCGGCACCGTAGACTAGAAAGAAAGGGAATTGCCCTGTTGCCCGACTAACCATGGTTCTGAGAGACCAGAGAACAGATGGGAGTTCTTGTACCCACCGGCCCGCGTATGGTTGTAGTCGGTCGAATATCCTGGCCTTGATACCTTGTAAGACCATGCCATTGGCGCATTCAACCTGCCTGTTGCTCCGCGGGTGTGCCACAGACGCATAGCAGATCTTGATGCCGAAGTCGTCCCAGAAATCTTGAAACACGCCGCCTGTGAACTGAGTACTGTTGTCGGTGATGATGCGGTTAGGGACCCCGAATCGGTATAATATACTCATGATGAAGTCCTTTGCTCATGCTGCTGTTATGGTAGCAACAGGTTTAGCCTCAATCCACTTGGTGAATTTATCCACTACGACTAACAAGTGTGTGAACCCTCCTAGTGCTTTCTTGAAAGGCCCGACCATGTCAAGCCCCCATACTGCAAAGGGCTAAGAGATTGGGATTGTTTGGAGTTCTTGGGCTCGGAGATTGGTTTGTCTTGCGTAGAACTGGCAACCCTCGCATGTGCAAACAACATCTTTGACGTTTGTTACTGTTGTTGGCCAGAAAAATCCCTGCCGATAAGCCTTTCCGACTAACGTCCTAGATGCGGCTTGGTTGCCACATATGCCTGAGTGGATCGACTGCAGGATCTGCTTGCCCTCCTCAGTGGTGACGCAGCGCATGAGGACACCGGATGCACTTCTTGGTACAGGTCTTTTCTGACGACTAGGAAACTCTTGCTTCGACGTTTGATTTGTTCGGCTTGGCTGTGATCTTCTGGGAGTTCATCGTCCAGGAGGAATTTGAGAACAGGAATCCGCCAGTCTTGACATATGTTCAGTACTTCGTCTGTTGCCAGGGTAGGTTCGCCTCCCGACTGCTTTGGCACTGGTTTCTGCTTGACTGATGGCTCCATAAGTTGCTCAACAAAGATCCCTGTCAGGACTGACTCTCGCTTGGATCCCATGTTTGCCAATTCATCTGCAGCATCATTGTATTGTCGTAGGACATGTGTTATCTCCAGCCCGTCGAACTTGTTCTCCAGCTTGCGGACCTCCTGCAGTATGCCGCCATGGTGTCATCGATACATGTCCAGTCTTTCTTGACTTGGTTTACCACGAGTTGAGAGTCTTCACGCACGACCAGTCGATGAATGCCGAGTGATATAGCGATGCAGAGCCCGTGGATGAGTGCCTCGTACTCAGTGACGTTGTGGGAAGCCGGGAAGTGGATTTGTAGAACGTACTTGAGTTTTTCACCAGTGGGGGACGTCAGTACGACGCCGGCCCCGGCGCCACCGATCCGTAGAGAACTGTCAAAGTACATTGTCTAGTACTCTAGCTTCGCTGTTGATGTAGGCATTTGGACTTCTGTCCACTCGGCCATGAAGTCGGCTAGAGCTTGTGATTTGATTGTTGTCCGTGGCTGAAAGGTGATGTCGAACGCCATCAACTCGAGCGCCCATTTAGCGATTCGGCCGGTGGCCTCGCAATTATGCAAGACGTCCCCGAGTGGATACAATGTGACCACCGTGACTTGATGTGCTTGGAAATAGTGCACCAGCTTTCGGACAGTAATGAGTAGGCCATAGTGTAGCTTCTGGACCTGTGGATATCTCATCTTCGAGTCGGCAAGGACCTCACTGACAAAGTAGATGTCGATGCTTTGCACCGGCAATAATACTATGGGGGTACTCGGCGACCTGGAATTCGGTGGATTGCAGAGGAACACGAGGGAATTATACTGGTTCAGGCCCTCGTTGTGAGGTAATACCCTACGTCCAGTTGAGGTGTTATTCCTCTGAGGTGGATTTGTGATCAATGATCTGGTTCGCCCTCATAGGGCGCCCTGCCTCCCTTTATATACTAGGGGACAGGGGTACATGGCAAGGATCCCAGTCGGATACGACCAAGGGATTTCCTTATTAGAGATAGAATCCTGTCCGACTAAGGCTATGTTTCCTTATTGTACAAGGCACAGCCTGCCGGGTGCTATCTTATCTCTAATTACATGATCTGGCCCATCCTCTATCCGAGTGGCCCATGTGCTTGTAGTGAGGTACCCGGGGCCCATGGCTCCCACAGTAGCCCCTGAGACCTTCATAGTTGAGTCACAGCTGATGCCGAGTGCTCTTCCTCCACGGTGAAGGTTACCCGAGTGCGATGCTCCCGAGTACTCTTTGTCCGAGTAAGTCTTCCCGAGTCCTGCTTCATGTCAGCTGGCAGCGAGGCTATGAAGGGCTTCATGTAAATATATGAATAGTGTGCGCCGAATAGGCGCACCTATTAGGTGTAGCCCCCGACTTTGTGCTTAATTGTGAAGACAATTAAACATAAAGTCAGATCTTTAACCTGGAAGTCTTTCCCGAGTAGATTACTACTGGTATATGAGACTCTTCGGTATCATGTCAACCGGAATATAATTTATAGTCTTGCCGAGTAGGAGGCTACTCGTATATAGGACTCTTCGACTTCATGTCAGTCGGAATATGAGTTTATAGTCTTTCCCGAGTGGCGTCCCACCTAGCAGTTAGACTCCTCCGCGTCATGTCAGCGGGAATGAGAAATTTATAGTCTCTCCCAAGTAGTGCACTACTTGAAAGTTAGACTCTTCAGCGTCATGTCGGCTGGAATAATGTTGCTCATGGCAACTGATGGCCATGCATGTAGGCCGAGTACCACTTTATGAAAATAAATCCATTATGTGGTCAGGTGTTCCCGAGAAAGATACCTGCATCCCCAATTTTAATGAAGACCAGCTCGTGATCCTTGTAAGGATATATCCTCGAGACCTGGTGGATAAAACAGATACCCAAACATATATGTTTAGCAGTGAGGCTTTCATGAAGCATATCTGTTTACCTCATCGATTCCTGTGGGTAGCACCAGCGCTATGATTTCAACTCAGCCTGCGGGCGGCCCACATGGAGCATGCTACTGTAGGAACTCATGTCTTGTCGGCCCAATACCAACTGTGCAGGCCTGGGCCCATCTAGTCGGTACAGGCTATAAAAGGATGGGGAGAGAGAAAAAGATTCCATCGTCTTCCCCAAAGCAACCAATCTCTTCATCTTCCACCTTTGCGCCTAGCTTTTCGCCTCCCGCCCGGCTAGGGTTAGCAGCAGCCGTTCCCCACCCAGACTCGGGCGATTTCAATCCTCTTCGTTTATTCCAAGCCCCCGATTTGCTTTCCCCCAAATCTCAACACCTCCAGTCATGCCGAAGGCGACGAATCCTGCGGGTGCGCCAGGGAGTTCTTGGCCGATCTCGGATTGCGGCTCGGTGAAGCTGAGACGGCTGGAGAGCGAGCTGAAGTTGCCCAGCCAAGAAGTGATCCGTTGGCGGTCGGCGAGGGATGAGTCGAGCCCCAGCCCCCGTCCTGGTGAAACGGTAGTTTTCGCCTCTTTCTTTGATCGGGGCTTGTGTCTTCCGTCGTCTGATTTCTTCCGCCGCATCCTTGATTTCTACGAGCTGGAGTTGGTGCATTTAAATCCCAACTCGATCCTTCAGATCTCCATATTCGTTACTCTTTGCGAGTGCTTTCTGGGTGTTGAGCCCCATTTCATCCTCTTCCGACACTTGTTCCATGTCAAGCCCCAGCCTTCCAAGAGTAATATCAGTGTGATTGGGGGGGCTGGTCTTCAACTAAGGAGTGATGGGAAGAAAACATATATCGATTTGCCCTTGAAATCTTCTCTGAAGGGCTGGCACAAGGAGTGGTTTTACTGTGCCGATCTAGCTCCTTCCTTGCGCCCGTTTACTGGTATGCCGCCGACGGTGTTGCCAAGCTGGTCTTCGGAGCCAACCTTTGAAGAACTGGGCCAGGCACACATATTGCTGACGAAGATAGATGACCTCAAGAGGGCCGGCTTGACAGGGCCCTGGGTGGCTCGTCGTTTCCTGACGAGGCGCGTCCAGCCGCTGAAGCTGAGAAGCGCTTTCGGCTGGGCCTTCAGAGGTAAACACGATCCTGACCGGGTGAGCAGCGAGACAGCGGACAAGGGGGCAGTAACCGACACCTTGTTTGGCTTCTTCTCCGAAGGGGTTGTTGCCACCGAAGATGATAACCGCCGAGTTGCTGCCTATAGCTTCATCCGGCCGTGGACCAAGGTAACCTTCTACTTTCTTCTGTGGTGAACGCCTGTGGAACAATGATTGTTCATCCTTGCGTGATGGTATCTTGTCGACTTGATTGTAGTGGCATGAGGAATTTGATGAAGATTCTCGTCCATTGTCTGCTGTCACATCGAGGAAGAGGCCAAGGAGCCCCTCTGATGCTCAACCCGACTCGAAGAGAGCGGGGAAGAAGCCAATTTTATATCGGGGCGAGGGGGCCATGACAGCGCGTGCCGTGAGCGGTAGCTTGAAGATAAAGGACACCGCTGCCACAACGCCCACGCGGTCGAGTCCCAGGCTGAGAGCAGCTGGCTTGGGCTCGACGTTGTCGTACTCAGCAACAGCGCCGCCGAGGGGCCGACCAGAGCAGAGGCCGATTGGGGTGAAGGAGCCCGAACCAACCGTACCAGAGCTGAGGCCGACTCAGGCCGATGTGCCTCTGCCGTCGACTACACCGACCGGGGCGAGTGCCGATGCTAGTGCTTCGCCGGGGAGTGGGCACGCTAGCAGGAAGCTGAAGTTTTCCAAGAGGTGCGCTGCTCCGAGCATTCTGTAGTCGTTGTATGTTAAAATACAGTCCTGATGTCTTGCTTCGTTGTGCAGGAAGCGGGCCGATATCGACCTCAAAAAGGTCGACCCATCTGCTCTGCTTGATGAGTCCGCCCCAGCCGAGTCAGCAGCAGCGAACACACCTGCTGAGCCGGCGGCCGGCCCGGTTGCTGAAACCGAGGTGGCTCCGACTACAGGGCCACTACCGCCACTCGACCGAGAGGTGGCTGTTGAAACCGAGGCCCCAGCCCCCGAGGCACCATACGTCGCGGAAGCGAGGGACGGATCCCCCGAGCCGGTCCCCGATGTTGCAGGGGAAGGCGGTGTCGAGGCCAGGACCCCGTCGCCATTGTGGTTATCGTCGTCGCCGTCGTCGCCGTTGCCGCCGCCACCGGAGATCCCACATTTGCCTCGGATCGAAGCTCCGCCACGTGTGATGCCCCGAACCTTCTCGTGGACCATTCGCGACGGCACCATGAAGAGCTTCAGGCTCGATGAAGTCATCGCAAGGAGAGAGCGCGAGAGCCTGCTTCGTGCCGCCATCAACGGGTCCCAAGGGGTCGCGGTATGATTCTTGTAGTGAAGCTCCAGCAATCTTCTTGTCTTGATGTTTGACTCTGTCGTCGGTTTGTTCCTTGTCCTGAGCAGAAGCTCGTCGACCGCAACGAGGCGATGACAGAGATCCTGGTCGAGATGGCTCCCCACCTCGCGGAACTACAACAGCTCCGGGCATTGAGGGCCGAGATGGAGGCGCGTCACACGAGGAGGGAGGTCTGGCTGAAGAGCGGCGCTGATCAGCTCAGGGCTGAGACATGGGCCCTAGCCGAGAAGATCAGAGGTAAAATCCTCGAGCATATCTCCCCGACTGGACCGTTGGTGTAATCATCCAGCTACGTCGATCCGACTGCTTGGTGGTGTCATGACTGCGTGATTGAGCTCTTGGCTAATCTGTGGTGCAGACCTCGAAACGGAGAGGGAGTCGCAGCTGAAGGAGACCGAAGAAGCCAAGGCCGAGCTTGAAAGGGTCAAGGCCGACCTGACAAAGGCCAACACCGAGCTTGACAGGGAGAAGTCCGAGTTGGAGAAGGCCGTCGTCGAGCTCGGTAAGGAGAAGGCCGAATTGGAGAAGACCGTGGCCGGGTGGGAGGCCGACTACGAAAGTAAGTCCTCAACCCGACTGTGATCTCAGCCAATACATTATTCACCCTGCGTGTAGCCGATCCTGACAAGCTTACTTGCCGGCCGATCTGGGCAGGCATGAGAGCCAACGTCCAGGCCCAGTACCGGTTCTACACGGAGGAGATAAGGTCAATCAGGGAGTCACGGGAGGCCCTCGTCGGGTCCGTGAAGGGGCTCCTTGACCTTGTGGATCCCCGCTCAGTGGGGACCAGCTGTAGCAGAATTCCTCAAATAATGGGGCGTCTCGAGGACGCGCCGAGTGCCCTGAAAAGGTACTCAGACGAGCGGGTTGCCGCCGGCGTGGCCCAGACCCTAGCAATGACCAAGTCCATCTACCCGAGGGCGGACATTGAGGCCATCGGGGAGGGATTTTCCGAGGAGACGACGCCCGAGGAAGCGCTGGAGCTGATCTCACAGGCGAAGCCGACTGCTAAAGCGATTACCCGAGACCTGGGTCTGTAAAGGCAATATATTTTGTAGTCGGTGTATACATATGCTTTCATATACGATCATGTGTGAATATATGTGTCGTGCCGCCAAACTTATTATTCGGTTGTCATTAGCTTTACCCGACCATGTAGCATGCACCGAGCTAGTTCGATAGAACTTGATAAAAATCGTTCGGAGGAAGATGCTATACTCGGGCGAATGCATCGGTCGTGGCAAGGCTTCATAACCGAGGTGAGATAAGCTTGTATGTTATTGACAGAACACATATATACATGCAGCCCCCGACTCACTACTCGATTGGAACAAGCGGCGTAGTGAGTCAGGAAAAACTGTACACATGGAAAAAGTAAGACTCAGGTATAGAAAGGACGTAGCTGTTCTATATTCCATGAGTTGGTGATGAGGACGCTGTCTTTGGTCTTCAGTCGGTAGGCGCCTGGCCGCGTGACCTCGGCTATAATGAACGGCCCTTCCCAGATGGGGGATAGTTTATGCCTGTCCTTGGTGGTTTGTATCTTCCTTAGAACGAGATCCCCGACCAAAAAGGCGCGGCCACGGACATTGCGATTGTGGTAGCGACGCAGGCCTTGAAGATACCTTGCCGACTGGATTGTTGCGGCGTCTCTTGTTTCCTCCAGCTGATCTAATTCGATCAGTCGGGTGCTGTTGGAATCGTCTTCGGAGTAAGCCCGGACTCGCGGAGAGCCGAACTGTATCTCGGTCGGTAGCATGGCCTCAGTACCGTAGACCAGGAAGAAAGGGGATTGCCCTGTTGCCCGACTAACCGTGGTTCTGAGAGACCAGAGAACGGATGGCAGTTCCTGTACCCACCGACCCGCATATGGTTGTAGTCGGTCGTATATCCTGGCCTTGATGCCTTGTAAGACCATGCCGTTGGCTCGCTCAACCTGCCCGTTGCTCCGCGGGTGTGCCACAGACGCATAGCAGATCTTGATGCCGAAGTCGTCGCAGAAATCTTGGAATAGGCCTGCCGCGAACTGAGTGCCGTTGTCGGTTATGATGCGGTTAGGGACCCCAAACCGGTATAGTATACTCAAGATGAAGTCCTTTGCTCGTGCCGCTGTGATTGTTGCGACAGGTTTAGCCTCAATCCACTTGGTGAATTTATCCACTGCGACGAATAAATGTGTGAACCCTCCTGGCGCTTTCTTGAATGGCCCGACCATGTCGAGCCCCCATACTGCGAATGGCCAAGAGATGGGGATAGTCTGGAGTTCCTGGGCGGGAAGATTTGTCTGTCTTGCGAAGAACTGGCAACCCTCGCACTTGCGAACGATGTCTTTGGCGTCTGTGACTGCGGTGGGCCAGAAGAATCCCTGCCGGTAAGCTTTTCCGACTAACGTCCTGGATGCAGCGTGGTTGCCACATATGCCCGAGTGGATTGAATGCAGGATCTGCTTGCCTTCCTCGGTGGTGACACAGCGCATGAGGACACCGGATGCGCTCCTTCGGTACAGGTCTTCTCCGACTAGCAGGAAGCTTTTGCTTCGACGCTTGATTTGCTCGGCTTGATTGCGATCTTCTGGGAGTTCATCGTCCAGGAGGAATTTGAGAACAGGACCCCTCCAGTCTTGACATATGTGCAGCACTTCGTCGGTGGTCGGGGTAGGCTCACCTCCCGACTGCTCTTGTGCTGGTTTCTTCTTGACTGATGGCTCCATAAGTTGCTCGACGAAGATTCCAGTCGGGACCGCTTCTCGCTTGGATCCCATGTTTGCCAGCTCATCGGCCGCGTCGTTGTATTGACGCAGGACGTGTGTGATTTCCAGCCCGTCGAACTTGTTTTCCAACTTGCGGACCTCCTGACAGTATGCCGCCATTGTGTCGTCGAGACATGTCCAGTCTTTCATGACTTGGTTGACCACGAGTTGGGAGTCTCCGCGCACAACCAGTCGACGTATGCCGAGTGATATGGCGATGCGGAGCCCGTGAACGAGAGCCTCGTACTCGGCGACGTTGTGGGAAGCCGGGAAGTGGATTTGTAGTACGTACTTCAACTTTTAGCCAGTGGGGGATGTCAGTATGACACCAGCCCCGGCACCGCCGATCTGTAAGGAACCGTTGAAGTACATTGTCCAGTACTCTAGCTTTGTTGTTGGTGTTGGGAGTTGAACTTCTGTCCACTCGGCCACGAAGTCGGCTAGAGCTTGAGATTTGATAGCTGTCCGTGGTTGAAAGGTGATGTCAAACGCCATCAGCTCGAGTGCCCATTTAGCGATTCGGCCGGTGGCCTCGCGATTATGAAGGACATCCCCGAGTGGAAACGCTGTGACCACCGTGACTTGATGTGCTTGAAAGTAGTGCACCAGCTTTCGGACTGTGATGAGTAGGCCGTATAGCAGCTTCTGGACCTGCGGGTATCTTGTTTTGGAGTCGGCAAGGACCTCGCTGACAAAATAGATTGGCCGTTGTATTTTTTGAAGATGACCCTGTTCGGATCGCTCCACTACCAGCACCGTGCTGACTACCTGTGTTGTTGCCGCCAGATAAAGCATTAGTGGTTCCTGGGGCAGGGGTGACGCTAGCACGGGGGGTGATGTGAGGAATTCTTTGAAGTCTTCGAAGGCTTGCTGGGCTTCCGGGGTCCACTGAAAGGTGTCCGCCTTTTTGAGGAGCTTGAAGAAGGGCATGCCCCGTTCGCCCAGTCGGGAGATAAACCGACTGAGTGCCGCCATGCAGCCTGTCAGCTTCTGGATGTCTTTGAGGTTGGTCGGGGGCGCCATGTTCTTGATGGCGTTGACTTTCTCCGGGTTAGCCTCGATGCCGCGGTGCGAGACGATGAAGCCGAGTAACTTCCCAGACGGCACCCCGAAGGTGCACTTGTCCGGGTTCAACTTCATCTTGAATCTCCGAAGGTTTTGGAAGGTTTCTTCCAAGTCGGCAATGAGGTCTTGTCTGGATTTAGACTTGATCACCACATCGTCGACGTAGGCTTCCACGTTGCGCCCGATCTGAGTGTGCAGACACCGCTGAATAGCCCTTTGGTAGGTTGCGCCTGCGTTTTTCAGACCGAACGGCATTGTGATATAGCAATACGCTCCAAACGGCGTGATGAAAGATGTCTTTAAACAGTCTTGTTCCCTCAAGCTAATTTGATGATATCCCGAATAACAGTCGAGAAAACTGAGTAGGTCGCACCCCGCCGTGGAGTCAACCACCTGATCTATCCTGGGAAGACCAAATGGGTCCTTGGGCACGCTTTGTTGAGGTCGGTGTAGTCGACGCACATGCGCCATTTACCGTTTTTCTTCCAGACCAGGACTGGGTTGGCCAGCCAGTCCGGGTGATAGACTTCCTTGATGAAGCCGGCTGCGAGGAGCTTGGTGATTTCCTCCCGGATAGCATCCTTGCGGTCTTGAGCGAAGCGCCGCAGCCGTTGTTTGACCGGCTTGGCATCTGGCTTTACGTGTAGGGCATGCTCGATCACCTCCCTTGGTACGCCCGGCATGTCGGACGGTTTCCACGCGAAGATATCTTTGTTGGCTTGGAGGAAGGTGACGAGCGCGTCTTCCTATTTGGGGTCGAGTCCGGTCCCGACTAAGGCAGTCTTGGAGGGGTCGGAAGGGTCCAGGGGGATCTTCTTCGTGTCAGAGTCCGCTGAAATTCCCGACTTCGCTGCTTTTTTCGCCGGAACTGGATCTTGATCGACTTCAGATGTAGCGGCTTGCCGGATGCTGTCGCGCCCGACTGCCGCTTCTTGTGTTTGAGCCAGCTCGCAGCTCTCCTTGTCGCAGGTGAAGGCTTGCTTGGCGTCGCTGCGGAGGGAGAGGACTCCTGCTGGCCCGGGCATCTTCAGCACCATGTATGTGTAGTGCGGTATCGCCATGAATTTGGCGAGGGCCGGTCGTCCAAGTATCGCGTGATACGCGGTCTCGAAGTCGGCGACCTCGAAGGAGATGTTTTCTGTGCGGAAGTTGTCCCGCGTGCCGAAGGTCACCGGCAAGGTTATCTGCCCGAGTGGGGTTGATGACAAGCCGGGGATTATCCCATGGAAGGGCGCGGTGCTCGGCCGTAGTTCTGAACGAGGAATTCTCATCTCGTCCAAAGTCTTGGCGAATAGGATGTTGAGCGCACTGCCTCCGTCGATGAGGGTTTTCTTCAGCCTAATATTTTTGATGACCGGGTCTAGGACGAGTGGGTATCGTCCCGGGTGGGAAACCCGATCTGGGTGATCCGCGCGGTTGAAGGTGATAGCCATCTCAAACCAGCGCAGGTATTGGGGGGTATCCGTTGTGGAGACCGCGTTAATATCCCGCGCTGATAGCTTCTGCTTGCGCTTGGATTCGTACGCGAGTGGCCCCCCGAAGATGTGGTTGAGTTCGGCTTGGGGGTCCTGGAAGTCGTCAGCCGGACCCGAGTCTGGCTTGTCCTTGTCCTTGTCGCCGACGGCAGATGATGAAGCCTGCTCGGAGGCAAACTTCTTGAGCATGTGGCAATCTTTGGCTGCGTGCCGGCCCTTGGGGTGAAAGGGGCAAGGCCCGCTCATGACTTTCTGGTAGTCGTTGTTCCGCTGGGGCCGCGACCGACTGCGCTCCATGTTAGCCACCTCGTTGTCTGACTTCCGCTTGCGGCTGCCAGGCTTGTTCTGAGGCGGCTCATTGTCGGCTTTTGCCCTGTTGTCTTTTTGTCGGGGCTCCTTCTTCTCGTCGAAGGCCTCTGCGACGGCTTCAGCTGAGTCGGCGTATTTGTTGGCCATGTCGAAGAGGGTCCGGACGGTGGATGGTGGCTTCCGAGTGAACTTCGCGATGAGCGGGGCGTCTTTTACTCCCTTGCGGAAGGCGGCGATGACGACCTCGTCTTTGATGCTTGGGATTTGATTGCGCTTCTCGGAAAATCTTTTGATGAATTCCCGTAGAGACTCGTTCTTTTTCTGATGCAGTTGGTAGAGGTCGTGCTCGGAAGCCGGTCTCTCGTAGGTCCCCTGGAAGTTTGCGATGAACCGCTCCCTGAGTTGCCCCCAGGAACCGATCGACCGCCTTGGGAGGCCTGTCAGCCATGTCCTCGCCGAGTCGGATAGCGCGACTGGGAGGTAGTTAGCCATGGCTCTGCTGTCGCCCCCGGCAGCTTGAACTGCTAGGACGTAAACGGTGAGCCAGGACTCTGGGTTGGTCTTGCCGTCGTACTTTTCAATTCCGGTAGGCTTAAAGCCGACTGGCCATCGGACATCCTGTAACTCCCGAGTAAAGGCTGGGATGCCTTCATTATCGTGAGGACTCGGGCTTCGGTTTTGGCGGTGTAGCCGCTCGTAGTGGAGACCGAAGCGCTCGTGTTCGTCCTCCAGTCGGCGGCGTTCATCCTCTTCGCGCTCTTCGCGCCGGGCATTTATGGTGTGGCGAAGATCGCGTTGTAACCGCAATCGGAGGTCTTGATTGTGTCGGCGGTCGTATTGGTGACGCCGCCGGTTGTCGTAGTTGGTATTGCCGAGTGTTGTTTGGCGGGATTCTTCATGCTGCCGGGTGGAGCCGGCTGCCCGTCGTCGTGCTGACGCAGATGACTCCGCCGCTGGAGAGCCCGTTCGACGGGTCGGTATGTGAGTGTTGCCTGACTGTTCTTGCTGCTGGCAGGCGGCAGCGGTAATCATCGCCTTGATCTTGGCGATGGTTGGTGTGGCCTGATGGTCCGGCCCAAACTGGAGCGTGTCCAGTAGAGTTGCGGCGGCCACGACG
The DNA here is from genome assembly GCA_003991445.1 of Oryza meyeriana var. granulata. NCBI lineage: Eukaryota > Viridiplantae > Streptophyta > Magnoliopsida > Poales > Poaceae > Oryza > Oryza meyeriana. The sequence goes on from RYFJ01000383.1 coordinate 95,134, forward strand.
TTCTGTTGTGGCGTGACGAAGACATCGTGGTCGCCGACTTTGGTTCGGAGGATCTGCTGCTGGGCGGCTCGCCCAGCTTGTCGAAGCCCGTCATTGCGAGCTTGTCGGTTGGCCTCCTCTTGTTGTTGTACTCAGCGCGCCTCCTCATGCTGCTCCTCTTGCAGTCGGCGCACCTCGGAAGGTGGCGTTGAAGCCATGAAGATCTCGCGGGGGAGGAGGAAGCTTGCCAAGGTGGAGTCCGAGTTGGTGCTCGAACCGCCATCCGACTTAGTGTCGGACTCCGAGTAGTTTATCGGAGTTAGGACGACTCCGACCTCCCTAGATCCAATCTGAAACGGTTCATGACCGTGTCCAAACTGAATCGCTGGGGGTCGAGTCCGCTGCGCGGGTTGTAGATGCACAGCGTCGCCGGATCCATACGGGAGATTGACGATCTCTCCCCCTCTCGGCCTAACCCGTGCTGGCTCAAGGCCTAGCGCGAGTCGGACGCCGAAGGAGAGAGTTGCCCCAATGTCCGGCGATGTGAGGGACTGTCGTAGTAGATCGTCGAAGGAGATGGCGACGTCCCTAGGGCCGACTGGCGCAACGCCGGCCAGGTCTTCGGCTGGCAAGATCGGATCTGCCTCAGCCAAAGAAAGGTTGCCGAGTTGATCGGCGACGAAATCAAGGCTCCCGAAGGTGATGGTGTCTCCGTTGGAGAACTTGTCGCCCTTGACTCCGTTGATGGGATCCATCGAATCTGTTGATGAAGAACTCGCCGTTCCCCTACCTGGCGCGCCAACTGTCGATGCTTTGCACCGGCAATAATACTATGGGGGTACTCGGCGACCTGGAATTCGGTGGATTGCAGAGGAACACGAGGGAATTATACTGGTTCAGGCCCTTGTTGTGAGGTAATACCCTACGTCCAGTTGAGGTGTTATTCCTCTGAGGTGGTTCGCCCTCATAGGGCGCCCTGCCTCCCTTTATATACTAGGGGACAGGGGTACATGGCAAGGATCCCAGTCGGATACGACCAAGGGATTTCCTTATTAGAGATAGAATCCTGTCCGACTAAGGCTATGTTTCCTTATTGTACAAGGCACAGCCTGCCGGGTGCTATCTTATCTCTAATTACATGATCTGGCCCATCCTCTATCCGAGTGGCCCATGTGCTTGTAGTGAGGTACCCGGGGCCCATGGCTCCCACAGTAGACTGGCCGTTGAATTTTTTGGATGTGACCCGGTTCGGATCACTCGACCACCAACACCGTGCTGACTACCTGAGTAGTTGCCGCCAGATATAGCATTAGCAGTTCTTGGGGCATGGGTGACGCTAACACGGGAAGTGATGTGAGAAATTGCTTGAAGTCTTCGAAGGCTTGCTGGCTTCTGGAGTCCATTGGAAATTGTCCGCTTTCTTCAATAGCTTGAGAAAGGGCATGCCCCGTTCGCCCAGTCGGGAAATAAACCAGCTGAGTGCCGCCATGCAGCCTGTCAGCTTTTGGACGTCCTTCTGGTTAGTCGGGGGTGCCATGTTCATGATTGCGTTGACTTTCTCCGGGTTGGCCTCGATGCCGCGATGTGAGACGATGAAGCCAAGTAGTTTGCCGGATGGCACACCGAAGCGCACTTTTCCGGGTTCAACTTCATCTTGAATCTTCGAAGATTTTGGAAGATTTCTTCCAGGTCAACGATGAGGTCTTGTTTGGACTTGGTCTTGATCACCACGCCATCGACGTAGGCCTCCACGTTGTGCCCGATCTGAGTGTGTAGACACCGCTGAATTGCGCGTTGATACATTGCTCCAGCGTTTTTCAAACCGAATGGCATAGTGATGTAGCAGTACGCTCCAAACGGCGTGATAAAAGACGTCTTTAGGCAGTCCTCCTCCTTCAGGCTGATTTGATGATATCCCGAGTAGCAGTCGAGAAAGCTGAGAAGTTCGCACCCCGCAGTTGGATCCACCACCTGATCTGTTCTGGGTAGACCAAATGGACCTTTGGGGCACACTTTGTTGAGATCGGTGTAGTCGACGCACATGAGCCATTTACCATTTTTCTTCCAAACCAGGACTGGGTTTGCCGGCCAATCCGGGTGATAGACCTCTTTGATGAACCCGGTTGTGAGGAGCTTGGTGATCTCCTCCCAAATAGCATCTTTACAGTCTTGTGCAAAGCGGCACAGCCGTTGTTTGACTGGCTTAGCGTCTGTCTTGATGTTGAGGGCATGCTCGATTACCTCCCTTGGTACGCCCGGCATGTCGGACGGTTTCCATGCGAAGATATCCTTGTTGGCTTGGAGGAAGGTGACAAGCGCGTCTTCCTATTTGAGGTCGAGTCCGGTCCTGACTAGAGCAGTCTTGGAGGGGTCGGAGGGGTCTAGGGGGATCTTCTTCGTGTTAGAGTCCGCTGAAATTCCTGACTTTGCTGCTTTTTTGCCGGAACTTGGTCATCCTCGACTTCAGTTGTGACGGCTTGCCGAATGCTGTTGCGTCCGACTACCGCCTCTTGTGATTGAGCCAATTCATAGCTCTCCTTGTTGCAGGTGAAGGCTTGCTTGACGTCGCTGCGAAGGGAGAGGACTCCTGCTGGCCCGGGCATTTTGAGCACCATGTAAGTATAGTGCGGTATCACCATGAACTTGGCGAGCGCCGTGTTAGTGATATGACCTAGAGGCAACATGGTGATGTTATATATGTCACATGCTATGTTTATAATGTATTGATTTGTTCCTTGAAATAGACATTATCATTATTGATCAATGAGTACGTGACTTATTCATGAGACTCTTAATGTCAAATGTTACTATTTCTAAATGATCCCTGATCATATATCATGTGAGGAACAAATATGATTCTAACATCAGCATATGTATTGATTGATGATCATGTCTCATGGATCATGGTATGGAGATACCAAATCGATAATATGGACATATGTTAGTGAACATATGTTGGATAGACCCGCCATGAGATACTTTAGAGATTTCTTATGTCATCAGTTAGTCTCAAGTAGTGTTTATGTAGAGTTCTTAGACTTGAGATCATCATGGTTCCCAACATACATAGTAGCTTATTTTCGGGCTACTAACACTACTCCGTAACTGGGTAGTCATAAAAGTAGTCTTCGGGTTTGCTATGAAACATGTAGTGGGATGTGAATGATCAAGATAGAATTTGCCCCTCCTTACGGGAGAGATATCTCTAGGCCCCTCGATGTAATGGATTATGGAAGTGCATGGCCATGCTAGGGTGATTGGGGTGTCAATCACAAGTTTGTAATCCATCACAGGATCGAGAGAGTGATTGAGCTATTAAGAGGATGACACAAGTCTCGCCTTAAGCTCAATCGATATCGTGTGGCAAAGGGACTTGTACATGAGGACATTATAGGTTTAGCCGATATGATCTTTACGTATATTTTGGGGCTAATATGCCTTGCTAGAGGCCGCTATTAACAGGGTGACCAGAAAGGCGTTTCTGGGTCACGACAAAATATATGTGAACCTACAAGGTCGCACGCTTAATGGGTTGGAACACTTATTCGAATGTGATTCGAATATGGGCTCGATTCGGATAGAGATCCAAGTAGACTCTTACTGGGCCTCAGTCCATGAGGCCCGAGTGAGGAGGTCTATATATAGGGAGGCGAGGGGCCAAGGAGATTCACGTTTTTCTGTTGATCTCGAGCTAAACCCTAGCCGCCACCTCCCGAGCCAAACCCTAGCCGCTCACGAGTGCTAGTACACTCGCAATCAGCGTTCCAGCCCTGGATGTGTGGATACCGGTGGAGGCGCTGCTCATTGCGGCGTTGATTGGTATCGACGTTGATTAGATCTGCGGAGATCGACTACTTCCACTACTACCTCGACGCGCGTGGTTGGACCGGCTTCTCCAACCCTTCTTCCGTTGCACTGCGCGTCTAGTGGTAACAATTCATGATCCCTCTCTCGCATGATGTCCTGGTGTGCATGGTAGAAAAGTTTTGTTTTCTGCTATCGTAGCCTGCGCGTACTCCTTTACGCAGGTCATCCGAGTATCGCGTGGTACGCAGTCTTGAAGTCGGTGACCTCGAAGCAGATGTTTTCTGTGCAGAAGTTATCCCACGTGCCGAAGGTGACCGGCAAGGTTATTTGCCTGAGTGGTGTTGAAGACAGGCCGGGAATTATCCCATGGAAGGGCGCTGTACTCGGCCGTAGATCTGAACAAGGAATCTTCATCTCATCCAGGGTCTTGGCGAAAAGGATATTGAGCACGCTGCCTCCGTCTATGAGAACCTTCTTCAGCTTGATATTTTTGATGATCGGGTCCAGGACGAGTGGGTAGCGTCCCGGGTGTGAAACCCAATCTAGATTATCTACGCGGGTGAACGTGATGGACGTCTCTAACCAGCACAAATATTGGGGGCATCTACTATAGAGATTGAGTTGACGTCGCGTGCTGTGAGCTTCTACTACCGCTTGGACTCATACGCAGACGGCCCTCCGAAGATGTGGTTGAGCTCGGCCTGGGGATCTTGAAAATTGTCAGCCGAGCCTTGATCTGGCTTATCTTTGTCCTTATCGGTGCCAGATGATGAAGCCTACTCGGAAGCAAACTTCTTGAGCATGAAGCAGTCTTTGGCCGCATGCTTGCCTTTGGGGTAGAAGGGACATAACCCGTTCATGACTTTCTAGTAGTCGTTGTTCCACGGGGGCCGCGACCGAGTTCACTCCATGTTGGCCACCTCGTTGTCCGACTTCCACTTGTGGCTGCCGGTCTTGTTTTGCGATGGCTCGTTGTCGGCTTTCGCCTTCTGGTCCTTTTGTCGGGACTCCTTCTTCTCGTCGAGGGCCTCTGCGACCACTTCGGCCAAGTCGGCGTATTTGTTTGCCATATCGAAGAGAGCCCGGATGGAGGATGGTGGCTTCCGAGTGAACTTCGCGATGAACGGGGCGTCCTTTACTCCCTTGCTGAAGGCAGCGATGACGGCCTCGTCCTTGATCATTGGGATCTGGTTGCGCTTCTCAGAAACCTCTTGATAAATTCGTGCAGAGACTCATTCTTCTTCTGGTGCAGTTGGTATAGATCGTGCTCAGAAGATGGCCTCTCGTAGGTTCCCTGGAAGTTGACGATGAACCGCTCCCTGAGTTCTCCCCAAGAATCAATCGACCGCCTCGGGAGCCCTGTTAGCCATGTCCTCGCTGAGTTGGCGAGGGCGACTAGGAGGTAGTTAGCCATGGCTTTATGGTCACCTCCAGCAGCTCGAATTGCCAGGGTGTATACGGTGAGCCAGGACTTGGGGTTGGTTTTGCCGTCATATTTCTCGATCCCCGTAGGCTTGAAGCCCGACGGCCAGTCGACGTCCTATAGCTCGTGGGTAAAAGTTGGAACGCCTTCATCTTCGTGAGGGCTCTGGCTCCGACCGCGGCGGTTGAACCACTCGTGGTGAAGACCGAAACGCTCATTCTCGTCCTCCAGTCGGCGGCGCTTGTCCTCTTCGCGTTGGCGGCACAGGGCATTGATGTCATGTCGGAGGTCACGTTGTAGACGAACTCGGAGGTCTTGGTTGAACCGACGATTGTATTGGTGACGCCGCCGATTGTTGTTGTTGGTGTTGCCAAGTGATGTTTGCCGCGATTCCTCGTGTAGCTGACTTGAGCTAGCCGCCCAGCGTCGTGCTAATGTAGATGAGCCTGCGGCTGGAGAACCCGACCGGTTGGTCGGTATAAGTGTGTTGCTTGACTGCTGGTGCTGCTGACAGGCAGCAGCTGTAATCATCGCCTTGATCTTGGCGATAGTCGGGGTGGCCTGGTGATTAGGCCCGAGCTGGAGTGTGTCCAGCAGGGTTGCAGCGGCCACGACGTTTTGTTGTGGCGTGACGAAGACGTCGTGGTCGCCGATTTTGGTCTAGAGGATTTGCTGCTGAGTGGTTCACCTAGCCTTGCGTAGCTCGTCGTTGCGAGCCTCGCGGTCGGCCTCCTCCTGTTGCCGTAGTCGGCGTGTCTCCTCTTGTTGCTTCTCTTGTAGTCGGTGGAGGGGTTGAAGCCATGAAGATCTCGCGGGGGATAAGGAGACTCGCCAGACTAGTGTCCGAACTCGCGTCCGAACCGTTGTCCAACTTGGAGTCAGAATCCAAGTAGCTGATCGGAGTAAGAATGACTCCGACCTCCCTGGATCCAATCTGGAGCGGCTCTAAGCCATGTCCAAACTGATCCGTGGGGGATCGGGTCTGCCGCATGAAGTGTAGATCTGTAGCATTGCCGAATCTGCGTGGGAAATTGACGATCTCTCCCCTTCCTAGCCCAACCCAGGTTGGCTCAAGGCCTAGCGCGAGTCGGACACCGAAGGAGAGAGTTGTCCCGTGGCTCGGCGAAGTAGAAGATTGCTGCATTAGATTGATGGTAGTTGGCATAGCATCTTGTGAGCCGACTGGCACGGAGTCGGCTGGTTCCTCGGCTAGTTGGATTGGATCTGTGTCGGCCAAGGTGAGATTGCCGATCTGGTCGGCGACGAAGTCGAGGCTTTCGAAGGTTATTGTGTCTCCAGGGAGAATTTGTTGCCGTCGACTCCTGTTGTTGGATCCATCGAGATTGTTGATGTAGATCTCATCGAATCCCCTACCTGGCATGCCAACTGTCGATGTTTTACAGTAGCAATATGAATATGGGGCTACTCGGCGGATGGAAACTCGGTGGATTGCAAAGGAACACAGAGAGATTTTATACTGGTTCAGGCCCTCGATGTGAGGTAATACCCTACGTCCAGTTATGGTGTTATTCCTTTGAGGATTTGTGTTGATCAATGATCTTTTGCCCTCAGGGGGCGCCCTGCCTCCCCTTATATACTGGGGGACAGGGGTATAAGGTAGGAGTCCTAGCCGGATACGGCCAAGAGATCTCCTCTTAGAGATCCAATTTACCCGACTAGGATTGTATATTCCTTATTATACAAGGCAAAGTCTGCCGGGTGCTACTATATCTCTAATTACAAGACTCGGCCCATCCTCTATCCGAGTGGTCCATATGCTTGCGATGAGGTACCCAGGGCCCATGGCCTCCACAGCCTTCATCTTCGTGAGGGCTCCAGCTTCGACCGCGACGGTTAAACTGCTCGTGGTGGAGATCGAAACGCTCGTACTCGTCCTCCAGTCGGCGGTGCTCGTCGTCTTTGCGTTGGCGGCGCCGAGCGTTGATATCTTGGCAGAGATCGCTTTGTAGGTGGACTCGGAGATCTTGGTTGAACCGGCGATCGTTCTGGGGACGTCACCGATTGTTGTTGTTTGTGTTGCTGAGAGATGTTTGGTGTGACTCCGTGTGCGGCTGACTTGAGCCGGCCGCCCGGCATCGTGCTGATGCAGATGAGACCACTGCTGGAGAACCCGACCGGTTGGTCGGTATAAGTGTATCACCCGACTGCTGGTGCTGCTGACATGCGGCAGCTGTAATCATGGCTTTGATCCTCGCTATAGTCGGGGTGGCCTGGTGATCAGGCCCGAGCTGGAGTGCATCCAGCAGGGTTACAGCGGCCGCGACGCTCTGTTGTGGCATGACGAAGATGTCGTGGTCGCCGACTCTAGTCTGGAGGATTTGTTGCTGAGCGGTTTGCCCAGCCCTGCGTAGCTCGTCGTTGCGAGCCTCGCGTTTGGCCTCCTCCTGTTGCCGCAATCGGTGGGCCTCCTCTTCTTGCTACTCTGTACTCGGCGCACCTCCGGTGGTGGGGTTGAAGCCATGAAAATTTCTCGAGGCAGAAGGAAGCTTGCCAGACTGGTATCCGAACTAGTGTTCGAATTGTTGTCCGACTTGGAGTCAGAATCCGAGTAGTTCATCGGGGTAAGGATGACTCCGACCTCCCTAGATCCAATCTGGAACGGCTCTAAGCCATGTTCGAACTGAATCATAGAGGATCGGGTCTGCTGCGTGGGATGTATATTGTAGATGTCCGCGGCGTTGCTAAGTCTGCATGGGAGATTGACGATCTCTCCCCTTCCTAGCCCGACCCGGGCTGGCTCAAGGCCGAGTTTGAGCCGAACGCCGAAGGAGAGAGTTGTCCCGAGACCCGGCGAAGTAGAAGATTGCCGCAGCAAATCGATGAGGTTTGCTGCAACATCGTGTGGGCCGACTGGCGCGGAGTTGGCCGGTTCCTCGACCGATCGGATCTAGTTTGACTCGGCCAAGGAGAGGTTGCCGAGCTGGTCGGTAATGAAGTCGAGGCTTCCGAATGTAATCGTGTCTCTAGGGGAGAATTTGTCGCCGTCGATTCTGGTTGTCGAATCCATCGAGCTTGTGGAAGTTTATGTCGCCGAAGCCCCTACCTGGTGCGCCAACTATCGATGTTTTACACCGGCAATATGATTATAGGGCTACTCGTCGGATTGAAACTCGGTGGACTGCAAAGGAACACGGGGAGTTTATACTGGTTCAGGCCCTCGATGTGAGGTAATACCCTAAGTCCAGTTGTGGTGTATTCCTTTGAGGATGTATGATATTGATGAATCTCTGTATGCGTGCCCTTAGGGGGCGCCCTGCCTCCCCTTATATATTGGGGGACAGGGGTACAAGGTAGGAGTCCCAGCCGGACTATGGCCAAGGGATCTCCTCTTAGAGATATAACCTACCCGACTAGGACTGTATATTACTTATCGTACAAGGCTAAGTCTGTCGGGCTCTATCATATCTCTAATTATAAGGCTAGGCCCATCCTCTGTCCGAGTGGCCCATACGCTTGTCATGAGGTACCCGGGGCCCATGGCCTCCACACGAGTGGTACCCGAACTCCGACTGGCACCGGAGGTCGGTTATTAACCCACATGGAGCGTAGCCAGGGAAGATGATGTCCCGACTGGTGCAAGTACTCGATCAGTAGCCCTCATGGAGCATTCCGAGTGATTCTTGAAGCGTCGCACTCCAAGTGTATCTTAGCAGAGTGGTCTAGCCCCTGAGCGTAGGAGATAGGCTCGTAGCCCCGAGTTCCTGTCACGCATATCCGGAACTGGCCCTGCATTATAAACATATCGGATGAGTTGCATCTGATGATGAAAACAATCACCCGAATAAATTTTATGTATTTTACAATATATGTAAATACGTGCTCTTCCTCTTATTGATATTAATTTCCCCGAGTAGTTGACCCCTTACGTTTAAGCACTCTGCCCGACTAGTCATAGCCCCTAGCGTCGGGAGTTGGCTCATATCTCTTTTCTAGACACGTGTTTTGGGTGAGTTGAGTTCATCTTTCATGGAGCAAAGTTTCACAGATCGGAATTTATGCTACTCAAGTACTTTTGCAATCATTAAGAGAAAAAACGGAAAAAATGTGCAGCTTGTACACCTATTACGTGTAAGCGGCTACGGCATTGGCGAGGCCAAGTGAGGAAATATTTATCAGAAAATGACTTAGCTGTTCAGTATTTGGGAGTGGGGATGCCATCCTTGTGTTTGGGGTTTTAAGCCCCCGAGCATGTCACTTGTTGTTCTGATAATCTTCAGTTGTAGGAGGTTGAAGACGCTTGCGACCGACCGCCACAATGAAGTCGTCCGACTTGCGTTTGCGGTTCCCAACCTTAGTCGGGGCCGCGTCATCGGTGTCCTTCTGCTTCTTCTATCAGGGTGCCTTTTTGTCATCGAGGGCCTCAGCAACAGAGTCGGCCGAGTCGGCGTACTTGTTTGCCATGTCGAATAAAGCCTTGATAGAGTTGGGAGGTTTCCGAGTGAATTTAGCAATGAACGAGGTGTCTTTGACTCCTTCTCAAAAGGCGGCGATGACGACCTCGTCCTTGATCTTCGGGATTGAGTTCTTCTTCTCAGAAAACCTCTTGATGAAGTCACGAAGAGACTCATTCTTCCTTTGATACAACTGATATAGGTCGTACTCGGAAGATGGCCTCTCGTACATTCCTTGGAAATTATTGATGAAACGTTCCCGGAGTTCTCCCCAGGAGCCGATTGATTGCTTGGGAAGTCCCGTTAGCCATGTCCTCGCCGAGTTGGCTAGAGCGACTAGGAGGTAGTTAGCCATGGTTTTGTGGTCTCCTCCGGCCGCTCAGATCGCCAGAGTGTAGACTGTGAGCCAGGACTCGGGGTTGGTCTTCCCATCATATTTTTTAATTCCAGTTAGCTTGAAACCTGATGGCCAGTTGACTTGTTGTAGCTCATGGGTGAAGGCCGGTACACCTTCATCTTCATGAGGACTCCGACTCCGCCTACGACAGTGAAACCGCTCGTGGTGGAGGCCGAGCGTTGATGTCCTGCCGAGCGTACGCGCGCTCGTTCTCGTCTTCCAGTCAGCGTTGCTCATCTTCCTCTCATTCGCGGCGCCGAGCGTTGATGTCCTGCCAAAGGTCATGTCGTAGTTGGCCTCGGAGATCCCGGTTGTCCCGATGGTCTCTTTAACACCGCCGGTTGTTGTTGGGGTTGCCAAGTGACGTCTAGCATGACTCCGTGTGCGGCTAACTGGAGCCAGCCGCTCGGCATCACGTTGAGGCGGATGACACTGCCGTGGAGATGCCGACCGGTTAGTCGGTATGAGGGTATCGCCCGACTGTTGGTGCTGCTGACATGCAGCAGTGGTGATCATGGCTTTTATCCTTGCTATAGTCGGGGTGGCTTGGTGATCAGGCCCGAACTGGAGTGTATCCAGTAGAGTTGCAGCAGCCACGATGTTCTATTGAGGAGTAACGAAGACGTCATGGTCGCCGACTCAGATTTGGAAGATTTGTTGCTGAGCAGTCTGCCTAGCCGTGCGCAGGTCGTCATTGCTGGCATGCAGGCATCTTGCTTCTTCCTCTTGTTGTTCTCGCAGTCGTCGGGCCTCCTCCTCTTGCCGCTCGCATAGTCGGCGTGCTTCCTGTGTGGGAGATGATCCCTTGGATATCATAAAGACTTCACGTGGCGGAGAGAAGCTTGCCGACCTGCTATCTGACTTAGAGTCAGAGTCTGACTGAGAGTCGGAGTCGGAACAGTTGATGGGGGTGAATACAACTCCGACCTCCCTAGATCCGATCTCGAGCGGCTCTGGGCCGTATCCAAGTCGGACTCCAGGGGATCGGGTTCACCGCATCGGATGTTGATTGAAGTTATCCACGGTGTCACCAAGTCTGAATGGGAGATTAACGATCTCCTCCTTTCTTAGCCCGATCTTGGCCGGCTCGAGGCCGAGTCCGAGTCGAACACCGAAAGAAAGAGTTGTCCCGAGACCCAGGCATGTTGAAGATCGCCACAGCATGTCGCCAAAGATTGCTGCAACGTTGAGTAGGCCGACCGGCGCGGAGTCGGCTTGATCCCTAGCCGTTCGGATCGAATCTGAGTCGGACAGGGTGAGGTCGCCAAACTTGTCGGCGATGAAGTCAAGGCTCCCAAAGCTGATTGTTTGCCGGGGAAGAAGTTGATGCCATCGACTCTGGTGATTGGATCCATCAGGCTTGATGAACATGATCTCAACGAAGCCCCTACCTGGCGCGCCAACTGTCGATGTTTTGTATCAGCAATAAATATATAAGGCTACTCGTCGGATTGAAACTCGATGGATTGCAAAGGCACACGAAACAATTTATACTGGTTCAGGCCCTCGAGATGAGGTAATACCCTACATCTAGTTGTGGTGTATTGCCTTTGAGGTTTCTCTGGTGAGATCTCTTCTTCTTCTGCCCTCAAGGGGCGCCCTGCCTCCCCTTATATACTAGGGATAGGGTTATAAAGTAGGAGTCCCAGTCGGACTATGACCAAGGGATCTCCTTCTAGGAATACAACGTGCTCGACTAGGACTGTATTTTCCCTGTCGTACAAGGTTAAGTCTGCCGAGTCCTATTATATCCCTAATTACATGGCTAGGCCCATCCTGTGTCCGAGTGGCCCATATGCTTGTCATGAGGTACCCAGGGCGCATGGCCTCCACAACCCCACGGTTGAATCCACCACCTGATCTATTCTTGGTAGACCAAATGGGCCTTTGGGGCATGTCTTGTTCAAGTCAGTGTAGTCGATGCACATGCGCCATTTACCGTTCTTCTTTCAGACCAGGACTGGATTTGCTAGCCAATCCAGGTGATAGACCTCTTTGATGAACCCTGCTGCAAGGAGCTTGGTTATCTCCTCCCGAATCGCATCTTTGCGGTCCTGTGCGAAGCGCCGTAGCCGTTGCTTGACTAGCTTGGCATCTGTCTTGACGTTGAGGGCGTGCTCGATCACCTCCCTTGGTACCCCAGGCATGTCGGAAGGTTTCCAAGCGAAAATATCCTTGTTTGCCTGGAGGAAGGTGATGAGCGCGTATTCTTATTTGGGGTCAAGTCTGGTCCCGACTAGAGCAGTCTTGGAGGGGTCGGAAGGGTCCAGGGGGATCTTCTTCGTGTCAGAGTCCGCTAAAATTCCTGACTCTGTTGCTTTTTTTGCCAGAACTTGATCGTGCTCAATTTTGGTTGTAACGGCTTGCCGAATGCTGTTGCGTCCAACTGCCGCTTCTTGAGATTGAGCCAACTCGCAGCTCTCCTTATCGCAGGTGAAGGCTTGCTTGACATCGCTGCGAAGGGAAAGAACTCCGGCTAGCCTAGGCATCTTGAGCATCATGTAGGTATAGTGTGGCACCGCCATGAATTTTTCTAGTGCCGGCCGTCCGAGTCTCGTGTGTTATGCGGTCTCAAAATCGGCAACCTCAAAGCAGATGTTCTCTGTGCGGAAGTTATCCCGCGTGCCGAAGGTGATCGGCAAAGTTATCTGTCTGAGAGGTGTTGAAGATAGGCCGAGGATTACCCCGTGGAAGGGCGCTGTACTCGGCCGCAGCTCTGAACGAGAAATCTTCATCTCATCCAGGGTCTTGGCAAACAGAATGTTGAGAGCGCTGCCTCCATCTATGAGAACCTTCTTCATCTATGAGAACCTTCTTCAGTTTGATGCTCTTGACGACCGGGTCCAAGACGAGTGGATAGCGTCCTGGGTGTGTAACCTGATCGGGGTGATCTGCGCGGTCAAATGTGATGGGCATCTCTGACCAACGCAAATATTGGAGGGCGTCTGCTGTAGAGACCGAGTTGACGTCACGTGCTGTTAGCTTTTGCTTTCTCTTGGACTCATATGTAGATAGCCCTCCGAAGATATGGCTAAGCTCAGCCTGGGGATCTTGATAATCGCCGGCTACGCCCGAATCTGGCTTGTCTTTGTCCTTCTCAGTGCCAGACGTTGAAGCCTGCTCGGAAGCAAACCTCTTGAGCATGAAGCAATCCTTGGCTGCGTGTTTTCCCTTGAGATGAAAGGGGCAGGGCCCATTCATCACTTTCTGGTATTCATTGTTTCTTGGGGGTCGCGACCAAGTACGCTCCACGTTGGCCACCACGTTGTCCGACTTCCACTTGCGGCTGCCGGATTTGTTCTGTGTTGGCTCATCATTGGGTTTCTGGTCCTTCTGCCGGGGCTCTTTCTTGTCATCGAGGGCCTAAGCGACCGCTTCGGCCGAGTCGGCATACTTGTTTGCCATGTTGAAGAGAGCCCTAACAGAGGCGGGAGGTTTCTGAGTGAATTTGGCGATGAACGGGGCATCTTTGACTCCCTTGCGGAAGGCGGCAATGACGACCTCGTCCTTGATCATTGGGATCAAGTTGCGCTTCTCGGAAAACCTTTTGATGAACTCACAAAGAGACTCATTCTTCCTCTAGTGCAGCTGGTAGAGATCGTGCTCGAAAGACGGCCTCTCGCAAGTCCCCTGGAAATTGGCGATGAAGCGTTCCTGGAGTTGTCCCCAGGAGCAGATTGACCGCTTTGGGAGCCCCGTCAGCCATGTCCTCGCTGAGTCGGCTAGGGCGACCGGGTGGTAGTTAGCCATGGCCTTGTGATTGCCTCCGGCTGCTCGGATTGCCAGAGCGTAAACCGTGAGCCAGGACTTGGGATTGGTCTTGCCATCATATTTTTTGATTCCTGTAGGCTTGAAGCCCGATGGCCAGGCGACCTATTGTAGATCCTGGGTGAAGGCCGGTACGCCTTCATCTTCATGAGGACTCCGACTCCGATTACGGCGGTTAAACCGCTCATGGTGGAGGCCGAAGCGCTCGTTCTCGTCCTCTAGTCGGCGCCGCTCGTCATCTTCATGTTCGCGGTGCCGTGCATTGATGTCCTGGCGGAGATCACGTCGCAAACGGCTTTGGAGATCTTGGATGTCGTGGCAGTCGTTGTGGGGATGCTGTCAATTGTTGTTGTTAGGGTTGCTGAGAGACATCTGGCGTGACTCCACGTGCAGATGACTGGAGCCAGCCGCCCAGCGTTGCATTGATGCGGATGAGACCGCTGTTGGAGAACCCGACCGGTTGGTCGGTATGAGGGTGTCGCTCGACTGTTGGTGCTGCTGACATGCAGTAGCGGTAATCATGGCTTTGATCCTTGTGATAGTCGAGGTGGCCTGGTGATCAGGCCCAAGCTGGAGTGTATCCAGCAGAGTCGCAGCGGCCATGACATTCTGTTGAGGCATGATGAAGACATCATGGTCACCGACTTGAGTTTGGAGGATTTGTTGCTGAGTGGTTCGCCCAGCCCTGCATAGCTCGTCGTTGCGAGCGTCATGCTCGGCCTGACCACGACTCGAGTTTGGAGGATTTGTTGCTGAGTGGTTCGCCCAGCCCTGCATAGCTCATCGTTGCGAGCATCGCGCTCGGCCTCCTATTGTTGCCGTAGTCAGCGGGCCTCCTCCTCTTGCTGCTTGCGTAGTCGGCGGGCCTCCTCCTCTCAAGCTCGGCCTTGGCCCTTTCGGCCTCCTTCAGCTTGGCTTCCCCCTCTGTTCGGGTCTTCAACTCAGCTTCGAGGGCTGCACATCAGAATAGTCAAGTACTCATCATTACAATCAAGACACAACTGGGCAGTCGGGAAACAACATGGCTGGAGAAGTATACTAAGGGCTCAGTCAGGAAGACGTATTCGGGAGACTTACTTCCAATCTTCTTGGCTTGGTCCCAATTTTCGTCCCTGAGCTGATTAACGGCTCCCTTCAGCCACGACTCCCTCTCCTAGCTATGACGCTCCAATTTGCCCTTTAAGGCTTGGAGCTGGTCCAATTGTTGGAGTTGGGGAGCGAGCTGGGTCAGGACTTCGTTCATCCTCTCGGAGCGGTCAACAATTTTCTGATCAGGGAGAAACAGAGCAAAGCATAGTCAAGCGTTGAACACTTATGCAAGGAAGACTACCAGGACTCCAATACGGCGAAACTCATACCTGGACCCCCTGGGATGCGGCGATCGCGGCGCGAAGCAAGTCTTCACGCTCCTTCTCCGCCGCAACATCGTTGTGCTTGTAACTCTTCGCAGTTCCGCCGGGGGCTACCCAGCGGAATGTCCTCGGGAATTTGCAGGGAGGAGCCTCAAGCCTGGGGAGGTCTGGTCTTTCTGAAGACGACAACGACAGGGGCAGCGATGGGGTCCTGGCCCCCAACTCGACAGCTGCTAGGACTTCAGAGACATGCTTAGGGGCTGGAGCAACAGCTTCGACATTAGCCCCTTGGTTGGCCAGCGTCAGCGGCTCTGTAGTCGGGATGACCTCGGTTTCTGCAACTGAGACGGTCGCCGGCTCAGCAGGTATGCTCACGGGCACTAGTTCAGCTGGGGAGGGCTCTACAACAGGAGCAGCTGGTGTGGTCTCCTTGAGATCGATGTTGGCGCACTTCCTACACGATGAGTCAAATATCAACACACCACAATGCTGAATAGGACATCCGGAAGGCTTAAAGTCACATACCTCTTGGAGAATTTGAGCCTACCCCCGGGGGCCCCTAATGTCGGTGGTGGACTGTTGCCGGTGGTCGGGCTGGACGGCGTGGCAGTCGGCAGTGGCATTTTTGTCCTGGTTGGTCCTGCTCCTGGCGTGGCCAGCAAGGGCGCTCGGGTACTCGGCGGCGCCATTCTTGGGCTTGATGTTGCTAAGCCCAGCGGTGCTTGACTAGACCTTATACTCGGCGGCACCCTTATTGGGCTCGATGACGCTGAGCTTGATTGCGCTGGTCCCGATCTGGGACTCGGTGGCCTGGGGGCAGGTGTCGATGCTTTGCACCGGCAATAATACTATGGGGGTACTCGGCGACCTGGAATTCGGTGGATTGCAGAGGAACACGAGGGAATTATACTGGTTCAGGCCCTCGTTGTGAGGTAATACCCTACGTCCAGTTGAGGTGTTATTCCTCTGAGGTGGATTTGTGATCAATGATCTGGTTCGCCCTCATAGGGCGCCCTGCCTCCCTTTATATACTAGGGGACAGGGGTACATGGCAAGGATCCCAGTCGGATACGACCAAGGGATTTCCTTATTAGAGATAGAATCCTGTCCGACTAAGGCTATGTTTCCTTATTGTACAAGGCACAGCCTGCCGGGTGCTATCTTATCTCTAATTACATGATCCGGCCCATCCTCTATCCGAGTGGCCCATGTGCTTGTAGTGAGGTACCCGGGGCCCATGGCTCCCACAGTAGCCCCTGAGACCTTCATAGTTGAGTCACAGCTGATGCCGAGTGCTCTTCCTCCACAGTGAAGGTTACCCGAGTGCGATGCTCCCGAGTACTCTTTGTCTGAGTAAGTCTTCCCGAGTCCTGCTTCATGTCAGCTGGCAGCGAGGCTATGAAGGGCTTCATGTAAATATATGAATAGTGTGCACCGAATAGGCGCACCTATTAGGTGTAGCCCCCGACTTTGTGCTTAATTGTGAAGACAATTAAACATAAAGTCAAAGATCTTTAACCTGGAAGTCTTTCCCGAGTAGATTACTACTGGTATATGAGACTCTTCGGTATCATGTCAACCGGAATATAATTTATAGTCTTGCCAAGTAGGAGGCTACTCGTATATAGGACTCTTCGACTTCATGTCAGTCGGAATATGAGTTTATAGTCTTTCCCGAGTGGCGTCCCACCTAGAAGTTAGACTCCTCCGCGTCATGTCAGCGGGAATGAGAAATTTATAGTCTCTCCCGAGTAGTGCACTACTCGAAAGTTAGACTCTTCAGCGTCATGTCGGCTGGAATAATGTTGCTCATGGCAACTAATGGCCACGCATGTAGGCCGAGTTCCACTTTATGAAAATAAATCCATTACGTGGTCAGGTGTTCCCGAGAAAGATACCTGCATCCCCAATTTTAATGAAGACCAGCTTGTGATCCTTATAAGGATATATCCTCGAGACCTGGTGGATAAAACAGATACCCAAACATATTTGTTTAGCAGTAAGGCTCTCATGAAGCATATCTGTTTATCTCATCGATTCCTGTGAGTAGCACCAGCGCTATAATTTCAACTCAGCCTGCGGGCGGCCCACATGGAGCATGCTACTGTAGGAACTCATATCTTGTCGGCCCAATACCAACTGTGTAGGCCTGGGCCCATCTAGTCGGTTCAGGCTATAAAAGGATGGGGAGAGAGAAAAAGATTCCATCGTCTTCCCCAAAGCAACCAATCTCTTTATCTTCCACCTTCGCGCCTAGCTTTTCGCCTCCCGCCCGGCTAGGGTTAGCAGCAGCCGTTCCCCACCCAGACTCGGGCGATTTCAATCCTCTTCGTTTATTCCAAGCCCCCGATTTGCTTTCCCCCAAATCTCAACACCTCTAGTCATGCCGAAGGCGACGAATCCTGCGGGTGCGCCAGGGAGTTCTTGGCCGATCTCGGATTGCGGCTCGGTGAAGCTGAAACGGTTGGAGAGCGAGCTGAAGTTGCCCAGCCAAGAAGTGATCCGTTGGCGGTCGGCGAGGGATGAGTCGAGCCCCAACCCCCGGCCTGGTGAAACGGTAGTTTTCGCCTCTTTCTTTGATCGGGGCTTGTGTCTTCCGTCGTCTGATTTCTTCCGCCGCATCCTTGATTTCTACGGGCTGGAGTTGGTGCATTTAAATCCCAACTCGATCCTTCAGATCTCCATATTCGTTACTCTTTGCGAGTGCTTTCTGGGTGTTGAGCCCCATTTCATCCTCTTCCGACACTTGTTCCATGTCAAGCCCCAGCCTTCCAAGAGTAATATCAGTGTGATTGGGGGGGCTGGTCTTCAACTAAGGAGTGATGGGAAGAAAACATATATCGATTTGCCCTTGAAATCTTCTCTGAAGGGCTGGCACAAGGAGTGGTTTTACTGTGCCGATCTAGCTCCTTCCTTGCGCCCGTTTACTGGTATGCCGCCGACGGTGTTGCCAAGCTGGTCTTCGGAGCCAACCTTTGAAGAACTGGGCCAGGCACACATATTGCTGACGAAGATAGATGACCTCAAGAGGGCCGGCTTGACAGGGCCCTGGGTGGCTCGTCGTTTCCTGACGAGGCGCGTCCAGCCGCTGAAGCTGAGAAGCGCTTTCGGCTGGGCCTTCAGAGGTAAACACGATCCCGACCGGGTGAGCAGCGAGACAGCGGACAAGGGGGCAGTAACCGATACCTTGTTTGGCTTCTTCTCCGAAGGGGTCGTTGCCACCGAAGATGATAACCGCCGAGTTGCTGCCTATAGCTTCATCCGGCCGCGGACCAAGGTAACCTTCTACTTTCTTCTGTGGTGAACGCCTGTGGAACGATGATTGTTCAACCTTGCGTGATGGTATCTTGTCGACTTGATTGTAGTGGCATGAGGAATTTGATGAAGATTCTCGTCCATTGTCTGCGGTCGCGCCGAGGAAGAGGCCAAGGAGCCCCTCTGATGCTCAACCCGACTCGAAGAGAGCGGGGAAGAAGCCAATTTTATATCGGGGCGAGGGGGCCATGACAGCGCGTGCCGTGAGCGGTAGCTTGAAGATAAAGGACACCGCTGCCACAACGCCCACGCGGTCGAGTCCCAGGCTGAGAGCAGCTGGCTTGGGCTCGACGTTGTCGTACTCAGCAACAGCGCCGCCGAGGGGCCAACCAGAGCAGAGGCCGATTGGGGTGAAGGAACCCGAACCATCCGTACCAGAGCCGAGGCCGACTCAGGCCGATATGCCTCCGCCGTCGACTACACCGACCGGGGCGAGTGCTGATGCTAGTGCTTCGCCGGGGAATGGGCACGCTAGCAGGAAGCTGAAGTTTTCCAAGAGGTGCGCTGCTCCGAGCATTCTGTAGTCGTTGTATGTTAAAATACAGTCCTGATGTCTTGCTTCGTTGTGCAGGAAGCGGGCCGATATCGACCTCAAAAAGGTCGACCCATCTGCTCTGCTTGATGAGTCCGCCCCAGCCGAGTCAGCAGCAGCGAACACACCTGCTGAGCCGGCGGCCAGCCCGGTTGCTGAAACCGAGGTGGCTCCGACTACAGGGCCACTACCGCCACTCGACCGAGAGGTGGCTGTTGAAACTGAGGCCCCAGCCCCCGAGGCACCATACGTCGCGGAAGCGAGGGACAGATCCCCCGAGCCGGTCCCCGATGTTGTAGGGGAAGGCGGTGTCGAGGCCAGGACCCCGTCGCCATCGTGGTTATCGTCGTCGCCGTCGTCGTCGTTGCCGCCGCCACCGGAGATCCCACATTTGCCTCGGATCGAAGCTCCCCCACGTGTGATGCCCCGGACCTTCTCGTGGACCACTCGCGACGGCACTATGAAAAGCTTCAGGCTCGATGAAGTCGTCGCAAGGAGAGAGCGCGAGAGCCTGCTTCGTGCCGCCATCAACGGGTCCCAAGGGGTCGCGGTATGATTCTTGTAGTCAAGCTCCAGCAATCTTCTTGTCTTGATGTTTGACTCTGTCGTCGGTTTGTTCCTTGTCCTGAGCAGAAGCTCATCGACCGCAACGAGGCGATGACAGAGATCCTGGTCGAGATGGCTCCCCACCTCGCGGAATTACAACAGCTCCGGGCATTGAAGGCCGAGATGGAGGCGTGTCACACGAGGAGGGAGGCCTGGCTGAAGGGCGGCGCTGATCAGCTCAGGGCTGAGACATGGGCCCTAGCCGAGAAGATCAGAGGTAAAATCCTCGAGCATATCTCCCCGACTGGACCGTTGGTGTAATCATCCAGCTACGTCGATCCGACTGCTTGGTGGTGTCATGACTGCGTGATTGAGCTCTTGGCTAATCTGTGGTGCAGACCTCGAAGCGGAGAGGGAGTCGCAGCTGAAGGAGACCGAAGAAGCCAAGGCCGAGCTTGAAAGGGTCAAGGCCGACCTGACAAAGGCCAACACCGAGCTTGAGCGGGAGAAGTCCGAGTTGGAGAAGGCCGTCGTCGAGCTCGGTAAGGAGAAGGCCGAACTGGAGAAGACCGTGGCCGGGTGGGAGGCCGACTACGAAAGTAAGTCCTCAACCCGACTGTGATCTTAGCCAATACATTATTCACCCTGTGTGTAGCCGATCCTGACAAGCTTACTTGCCGGCCGATCTGGGCAGGCATGAGAGCCAACGTCCAGGCCCAGTACCGGTTCTACACGGAGGAGATAAGGTCAATCAGGGAGTCACGAGAGGCCCTCGTCGGGTCCGTGAAGGGGCTCCTTGACCTTGTGGATCCCCGCTCAGTGGGGACCAGCTGTAGCAGAATTCCTCAAATAATGGGGCGTCTCGAGGACGCGCCGAGTGCCCTGAAAAGGTACTCAGACGAGCGGGTTGCCGCCGGCGTGGCCCAGACCCTAGCAATGACCAAGTCCATCTACCCGAGGGCGGACATTGAGGCCATCGGGGAGGGATTTTCCGAGGAGACGACGCCCGAGGAAGCGCTGGAGCTGATCTCACAGGCGAAGCCGACTGCTGAAGCGATTACCCGAGACCTGGGTCTGTAAAGGCAATATATTTTGTAGTCGGTGTATACATATGCTTTCATATACGATCATGTGTGAATATATGTGTCGTGCCGCCAAACTTATTATTCGGTTGTCATTAGCTTTACCCGACCATGTAGCATGCACCGAGCTAGTTCGATAGAACTTGATAAAAATCGTTCGGAGGAAGATGCTATACTCGGGCGAATGCATCGGTCGTGGCAAGGCTTCATAACCGAGGTGAGATAAGCTTGTATGTTATTGACAGAACACATATATACGTGCAGCCCCCGACTCACTACTCGATTGGAACAAGCGGCGTAGTGAGTCAGGAAAAACTGTACACATGGAAAAAGTAAGACTCAGGTATAGAAAGGACGTAGCTGTTCTATATTCCATGAGTTGGTGATGAGGACGCCGTCTTTGGTCTTCAGTCGGTAGGCGCCTGGCCGCGTGACCTCGGCTATAATGAACGGCCCTTCCCAGATGGGGGATAGTTTATGCCTGTCCTTGGTGGTTTGTATCTTCCTTAGAACGAGATCCCCGACCAAAAAGGCGCGGCCACGGACATTGCGATTGTGGTAGCGACGCAGGCCTTGAAGATATCTTGCCGACTGGATTGTTGCGGCGTCTCTTGCTTCTTCCAGCTGATCTAATTCGATCAGTCGGGTGCTGTTGGAATCGTCTTCGGAGTAAGCCCGGACTCGCGGAGAGCCGAACTGTATCTCGGTCGGTAGCATGGCCTCAGTACCGTAGACCAGGAAGAAAGGGGATTGCCCTGTTGCCCGACTAACCGTGGTTCTGAGAGACCAGAGAACGGATGGTAGTTCTTGTACCCACCGACCCGCATATGGTTGTAGTCGGTCGTATATCCTGGCCTTGATGCCTTGCAAGACCATGCCGTTGGCTCGCTCAACCTGCCCGTTGCTCCGCGGGTGTGCCACAGACGCATAGCAGATCTTGATGCCGAAGTCGTCGCAGAAATCTTGGAATAGGCCTGCCGCGAACTGAGTGCCGTTGTCGGTTATGATGCGGTTAGGGACCCCAAACCGGTATAGTATACTCAAGATGAAGTCCTTTGCTCGTGCCGCTGTGATTGTTGCGACAGGTTTAGCCTCAATCCACTTGGTGAATTTATCCACTGCGACGAATAAATGTGTGAACCCTCCTGGCGCTTTCTTGAATGGCCCGACCATGTCGAGCCCCCATACTGCGAATGGCCAAGAGATGGGATAGTCTGGAGTTCCTGGGCGGAAGATTTGTCTGTCTTGCGAAGAACTGGCAACCCTCGCACTTGCGAACGATGTCTTTGGCGTCTGTGACTGCGGTGGGCCAGAAGAATCCCTGCCGGTAAGCTTTTCCGACTAACGTCCTGGATGCAGCGTGGTTGCCACATATGCCCGAGTGGATTGAATGCAGGATCTGCTTGCCTTCCTCGGTGGTGACACAGCGCATGAGGACACCGGATGCGCTCCTTCGGTACAGGTCTTCTCCGACTAGCAGGAAGCTTTTGCTTCGACACTTGATTTGCTCGGCTTGATTGCGATCTTCTGGGAGTTCATCGTCCAGGAGGAATTTGAGAACAGGACCCCTCCAGTCTTGACATATGTGCAGCACTTCGTCGGTGGTCGGGGTAGGCTCGCCTCCCGACTGTTCTTGTGCCGGTTTCTTCTTGACTGATGGCTCCATAAGTTGCTCGACGAAGATTCCAGTCGGGACCGCTTCTCGCTTGGATCCCATGTTTGCCAGCTCATCGGCCGCGTCGTTGTATTGACGCAGGACGTGTGTGATTTCCAGCCCGTCAAACTTGTTTTCCAACTTGCGGACCTCCTGACAGTATGCCGCCATTGTGTCGTCGAGACATGTCCAGTCTTTCATGACTTGGTTGACCACGAGTTGGGAGTCTCCGCGCACAACCAGTCGACGTATGCCGAGTGATATGGCGATGCGGAGCCCGTGAACAAGAGCCTCATACTCGGCGACGTTGTGGGAAGCCGGGAAGTGGATTTGTAGTACGTACTTCAACTTTTCGCCAGTGGGGGATGTCAGTATGACACCAGCCCCGGCACCGCCGATCCGTAAGGAACCGTCGAAGTACATTGTCCAGTACTCTAGCTTTGTTGGTGGTGTTGGGAGTTGAACTTCTGTCCACTCGGCCACGAAGTCGGCTAGAGCTTGAGATTTGATAGCTGTCCGTGGCTGAAAGGTGATGTCAAACGCCATCAGCTCGAGTGCCCATTTAGCGATCCGGCCGGTGGCCTCGCGATTATGAAGGACATCCCCGAGTGGAAACGCTGTGACCACCGTGACTTGATGTGCTTGAAAGTAGTGCACCAGCTTTCGGACTGTGATGAGTAGGCCGTATAGCAGCTTCTGGACCTGCGGGTATCTTGTTTTGGAGTCGGCAAGGACCTCGCTGACAAAATAGATTGGCCGTTGTATTTTTTGAAGATGACCCTGTTCGGATCGCTCCACTACCAGCATCGTGCTGACTACCTGTGTCGTTGCCGCCAGATAAAGCATTAGTGGTTCCTGGGGCAGGTGACGCTAGCACGGGGGGTGATGTGAGAATTCTTTGAAGTCTTCGAAGGCTTGCTGGGCTTCCGGGGTCCACTGAAAGGTGTCCGCCTTTTGAGGAGCTTGAAGAAGGGCATGCCCCGTTCGCCCAGTCGGGAGATAAACCGACTGAGTGCCGCCATGCAGCCTGTCAGCTTCTGGATGTCTTTGAGGTTGGTCGGGGTGCCATGTTCTTGATGGCGTTGACTTTCTCCGGGTTAGCCTCGATGCCGCGGTGCGAGACGATGAAGCCGAGTAACTTCCCAGACGGCACCCCGAAGGTGCACTTGTCCGGGTTCAACTTCATCTTGAATCTTCGAAGGTTTTGGAAGGTTTCTTCCAAGTCAGCAATGAGGTCTTGTCTGGATTTAGACTTGATCACCACATCGTCGACGTAGGCTTCCACGTTGCGCCCGATCTGAGTGTGCAGACACCGCTGAATAGCCCTTTGGTAGGTTGCGCCTGCGTTTTTCAGACCGAACGACATTGTGATATAGCAATACGCTCCAAACGGCGTGATGAAAGATGTCTTTAAACAGTCTTGTTCCCTCAAGCTAATTTGATGATATCCCGAGTAACAGTCGAGAAAACTGAGTAGGTCGCACCCCGCCGTGGAGTCAACCACCTGATCTATCCTGGGAAGACCAAATGGGTCCTTGGGGCACGCTTTGTTGAGGTCGGTGTAGTCGACGCACATGCGCCATTTACCGTTTTTCTTCCGGACCAGGACTGGGTTGGCCAGCCAGTCCGGGTGGTAGACTTCCTTGATGAAGCCGGCTGCGAGGAGCTTGGTGATTTCCTCCCGGATAGCATCCTTGCGGTCTTGAGCGAAGCGCCGCAGCCGTTGTTTGACCGGCTTGGCGTCTGGCTTTACGTGTAGGGCATGCTCGATCACCTCCCTTGGTACGCCCGGCATGTCGGTCGGTTTCCACGCGAAGATATCTTTGTTGGCTTGGAGGAAGGTGACGAGCGCGTCTTCCTATTTGGGGTCGAGTCCGGTCCCGACTAAGGCAGTCTTGGAGGGGTCGGAAGGGTCCAGGGATCTTCTTCGTGTCAGAGTCCGCTGAAATTCCCGACTTCGCTGCTTTTTTCGCCGGAACTGGATCTGATCGACTTCGGATGTAGCGGCTTGCCGGATGCTGTCGCGCCCGACTGCCGCTTCTTGTGTTTGAGCCAGCTCGCAGCTCTCCTTGTCGCAGGTGAAGGCTTGCTTAGCGTCGCTGCGGAGGGAGAGGACTCCTGCTGCCCGGGCATCTTCAGCACCATGTATGTGTAGTGCGGTATCGCCATGAATTTGGCGAGGGCCGGTCGTCCGAGTATCGCGTGATACGCGGTCTCGAAGTCGGCGACCTCGAAGGAGATGTTTTCTGTGCGGAAGTTGTCCCGCGTGCCGAAGGTTACCGGCAAGGTTATCTGCCCGAGTGGGGTTGATGACAAGCCGGGGATTATCCCATGGAAGGGCGCGGTGCTCGGCCGTAGTTCTGAACGAGGAATTCTCATCTCGTCCAAAGTCTTGGCGAACAGGATGTTGAGCGCACTGCCTCCGTCGATGAGGGTTTTCTTCAGCCTAATGTTTTTGACGACCGGATCTAGGACGAGTGGGTATCGTCCCGGGTGGGAAACCCGATCTGGGTGATCCGCGCGGTTGAAGGTGATAGCCATTTCTGACCAGCGCAGGTATTGGGGGGTATCCGTTGTGGAGACCGCGTTAATATCCCGCGCTGATAGCTTCTGCTTGCGCTTGGATTCGTACGCGAGTGGCCCCCCGAAGATGTGGTTGAGTTCGGCTTGGGGGTCCTGGAAGTCGTCAGCCGGACCCGAGTCTGGCTTGTCCTTGTCCTTGTCGGCGCCAGACGATGAGGCCTGCTCGGAGGCAAACTTCTTGAGCATGTGGCAGTCTTTGGCCGCGTGCCGGCCCTTGGGGTGAAAGGGGCAAGGCCCACTCATGACTTTCTGGTAGTCGTTGTTCCGCTGGGGCCGCGACCGACCGCGCTCCATGTTAGCCACCTCGTTGTC
Source organism: Oryza meyeriana var. granulata (assembly GCA_003991445.1). Lineage (NCBI taxonomy): Eukaryota > Viridiplantae > Streptophyta > Magnoliopsida > Poales > Poaceae > Oryza > Oryza meyeriana. Next base: position 120,296 of record RYFJ01000383.1, read on the forward strand.
TGACTTCCGCTTGCGGCTGCCAGGCTTGTTCTGAGGCGGCTCGTTGTCGGCTTTTGCCCTGTTGTCTTTTTGTCGGGGCTCCTTCTTCTCGTCGAAGGCCTCTGCGACGGCTTCAGCTGAGTCTGCGTATTTGTTGGCCATGTCAAAGAGAGTCCGGACAGTGGATGGTGGCTTCCGAGTGAACTTCGCGATGAGCGGGGCGTCTTTTACTCCCTTGCGGAAGGCGGCGATGACGACCTCATCTTTGATGCTTGGGATTTGATTGCGCTTCTCGGAAAACCTTTTGATGAATTCCCGTAGAGACTCGTTCTTTTTCTGATGCAGTTGGTAGAGGTCGTGCTCAGAAGCCGGTCTCTCGTAGGTCCCCTGGAAGTTAGCGATGAACCGCTCCCTGAGTTGTCCCCAGGAACCGATCGACCGCCTTGGGAGGCCTGTCAGCCATGTCCTCGCTGAGTCGGATAACGCGACTGGGAGATAGTTAGCCATGGCTCTGCTGTCGCCCCCAGCAGCTTGAACTGCTAGGACGTAAACGGTGAGCCAGGACTCTGGGTTGGTCTTGCCGTCGTACTTTTCAATTCCAGTAGGCTTAAAGCCGACTGGCCATCGGACGTCCTGTAACTCCCGAGTAAAGGCTGGAATGCCTTCATTATCGTGAGGACTCGGGCTTCGGTTTTGGCGGTGTAGCCGCTCGTAATGGAGACCGAAGCGCTCGTGTTCATCCTCCAGCCGGCGGCGTTCGTCTTCTTCGCGTTCTTCGTGCCGGGCCCTTAGGGTGTGGCGAAGATCGTGTTGTAGCCGCAATCGGAGGTCTTGATTGGGTCGGCGGTCGTATTGGTGACGCCGCCGGTTGTCGTAGTTGGTATTGCCGAGTGTTGTTTGGCGGGATTCTTCATGCTGCCGGGTGGAGCCGGCTGCCCGTCGTCGTGCTGATGCAGATGACTCCGCCGCTGGAGAGCCCGTTCGACGGGTCGGTATGTGAGTGTTGCCTGACTGTTCTTGCTGCTGGCAGGCGGCAGCAGTAATCATCGCCTTGATCTTGGCGATGGTCGGTGTGGCCTGATGGTCCGGCCCAAACTGGAGCGTGTCCAGCAGAGTTGCGGCGGCCATGACGTTCTGTTGTGGCGTGACGAAGACGTCGTGGTCGCCGACTTTGGTTTGGAGGATCTGCTGCTGGGCGGCTCGCCCAGCTTGTCGAAGCCCGTTATTGCGAGCTTGTCGGCTGGCCTCCTCTTGTTGTTGTAGTCGGCGCGCCTCCTCTTGCTGCTCCTCTTGCAGTCGGCGCACCTCGGAAGGTGGCGTTGAAGCCATGAAGATCTCGCGGGGGAGGAGGAAGCTTGCCAAGGTGGAGTCCGAGTTGGTGCTCGAACCGCCATCTGACTTAGTGTCGGACTCCGAGTAGTTTATCGGAGTTAGGATGACTCCGACCTCCCTAGATCCAATCTGAAACGGTTCATGACCGTGTCCAAACTGAATCGCTGGGGGTCGAGTCCGCTGCGCGGGTTGTAGATGCACAGCGTCGCCAAATCCGTACGGGAGATTGACGATTTCTCCCCCTCTCGGCCTAACCCGCGTTGGCTCAAGGCCTAGCGCGAGTCGGACGCCGAAGGAGAGAGTTGTCCCGATGTCCGGCGATGTGAGGGACTGTCGTAGTAGATCGTCGAAGGAGATGGCGACGTCCCTAGGGCCGACTGGCGCAACGCTGGCTAGGTCTTCGGCTGGCAAGATCGGATCTGCCTCAGCCAAAGAAAGGTTGCCGAGTTGATCGGCGACGAAATCAAGGCTCCCGAAGGTGATGGTGTCTCCGTTGGAGAACTTGTCGCCCTTGACTCCGTTGATGGGATCCATCGAATCTGTTGATGAAGAACTCGCCGTTCCCCTACCTGGCGCGCCAACTGTCGATGCTTTGCACCGGCAATAATACTATGGGGGTACTCGGCGACCTGGAATTCGGTGGATTGCAGAGGAACACGAGGGAATTATACTGGTTCAGGCCCTCGTTGTGAGGTAATACCCTACGTCCAGTTGAGGTGTTATTCCTCTGAGGTGGATTTGTGATCAATGATCTGGTTCGCCCTCATAGGGCGCCCTGCCTCCCTTTATATACTAGGGGACAGGGGTACATGGCAAGGATCCCAGTCGGATACGACCAAGGGATTTCCTTATTAGAGATAGAATCCTGTCCGACTAAGGCTATGTTTCCTTATTGTACAAGGCACAGCCTGCCGGGTGCTATCTTATCTCTAATTACATGATCCGGCCCATCCTCTATCCGAGTGGCCCATGTGCTTGTAGTGAGGTACCCGGGGCCCATGGCTCCCACAGCAGGGCTGGTGGTGTCTTTTATCCTCAGACTCCCAGCTGCGGCACTCGGCCTGATAATCTTCTTCTTGCCCTGATCTTCAACAGGTCTCTTTCCCACTCTCTTGGAGTCGAGCTGGGTAGCTGAAGGACTTAACGGCCTCTTCTTCTTTGACTTCATGGCCGATAGAGTTCGGGAGTCATCGTCGAACTCCTTACATGTCTGCAAGCAGAACAATAATGCACATCACATATCACAGAAGCAATCAAGAATACAAGTTTACAGGCATTCATCACAGATGAACAGCAAGGGTTACCTCTGGACGAGGCCGTTTTCGGCTATAAGCTGCAACAGAGCGTGCTGCATCTTCGGTTTCAACCACCCCAGTGGAGAAATAACTAAACAGCACTTCGGTCACTTTGTGCTGGTCAGCCAGATCTCGGCATTCTTGGTCAGGATCGTCTCTCCCTGGTAATCCCAATAGAATTGGCTTCTTAGCTTCAACTGCTGGATGCGCCAGGTCAGGAAACGCCTGGCCACCCAGGGACCGGTCAGACCGGTGCTCTTCAGCCTATCTAGCCTTCCAAGCAACTTATGCACTTGGCCCATCTCCTCAAAAGTTGGCAATGATGACCAATCGGATGGGACCACTGGAGGCAAACCAGTAAATGGAGGTAGAGAGGGTTCCAGATCATAACAATAGAACCACTCCTTATGCCAACCTTTCAAGGAAGTTTTCAGAGAAAGATGAAGATATCTTCTTTTCATTTCACTCCTGAGCTGGATACTGGTCCCCCCAATCACCTGGACCTTGCTCTTGGAGGGCTGGGGCTTGATGTGGAACATGTGTCTAAAAATATTTAAATGGGGTTCCACACTCAAGAAACACTCGCAAAGAGTTACAAATATAGAAATTTGTAAGACCGAGTTGGGATTTAGATTCACTAACTCCAATCCATAGAAGGCAAGAAGACAGCGGAGGAAGTCAGAAGCTGGAAGAAATAGACCTCGATCAAAAAAGGAGGCGAAAACAACAGTCTCATCGGCTTGGGGCTCTAGAACTGATTCACCTCCTACCAGGCGCCAACGGATGACGTCGTGGCTTTGCAGCCATAGCAACTTCTACAAGTGCTCCAGTTTGGACCAACCACAATCTGAAGTCGGCCACGCCTCATCCAACGCCCCCACAAAATCTGAGGCCCTCGACATGGTTGAGGACAAGAAGAATTGGGGGAAATGTTGCTGGAGGTTTGGAATGGACGAGGAAGAGCGGAATTGCCCGAGTTTCAATGGGGAAGAGCAAGCAATGGTGAACCCTAGCGAAGCAGGAGGCGAAATTTTGGCGCGGAGATTGGAAGATGAAACGATTGGTGGATTGGAGAAGATGAAGGAATCTTTTCTCTCTCCCCACCTTTTATAGAGCCATTTTCAATTCGTGGGCTTGGGCTTACACAATCGGTACTGGACCACCAAGATATGAGTTTCTACAGTAGCACGCTCAATATGGGCCGCTCGCTAGCTGTGTTAAAATCACGGTGTTGGTGCTACCAACAGGAACCGATGAGGTAAATAGATATGCTTCATGAAGGCCTAATTGCTGAATATATGAGTTCGGGTATCTGTTTTATCCACTAGGTATTGAAGATATATCCTTATAAGGGTCACAAGCTGGTCTTCATCAAGATTGGGGACGCAGGTATCTCTCTGTCGATGTTTTACACCGGCAATAAATATATGGGGCTAGTCGACGGATGTAAACTCGGTGGATTGCAAAGGAACACAGGTAGATTTTATACTGGTTCAGGCCCTCGATGTGAGGTAATACCCTACGTCCAGTTTGTATGTATTCCTTTGAGGAATTGTGGTGGCGATTCTGATGAACCATATGGCCGTTTGAGCTTATGAGTGCTCTCCTGCCCTTATGGGGCGCCTGCCTCCCCTTATATACTGGGGGACAGGGTTACAAGATAGGAGTCCCCATCGGATTACGACTAGGAGATCTCCCCTTAGAGATATAACGTACCCGACTAGGACTGTATATTCCTTTCTATACAAGGCGAAGTCTGCCGAATCTAGCTATATCTCTAATTACAAGGCTAGGCCCATCCTCTATCCGAGTGGCCCATATGCTTGTCATGAGGTACCCGGGGCCCATGGCACCCACACTCTCAAGTACACTTGACCACATAATGGATTATATTTCATAAAATGGTACTCAGCCTACATGCTTGACCAACAGTTGCCATGAGCAAATCTCTTTCTAGCCGACATGACGCTGAGAAATCTAACTTCCGAGTAGTGCACTACTCAGGAGAGATTATAAATATTCTTTCCAGCTGACATGACGCTGAAGAGTCTAACTTCCGAGTGGGACGCCACTCGGGAAAGACTATAAACTGAAGAGTCTCATATACGAGTGGCATGCTACTCGGCAAAGACTATAAATTATTTCTGGTTGACATGATACCAAAGAGTCTCATATACCAGTAGTATACTACTCGGAAAAGACTACAAGGTTAAAGATCTTTGACTTTATGTTTAATTGTTTCCACAATTAAGCACAAATTCGGGGGCTACACCTAATAGGTGCGCCTATTCGGTGTACACTATTCATACATCTACATTGAGCCCTTCATAGCCTCGCTGCCAGCTGGCATGAAGCAGGACTCAGGAAGAAGAAGCACTCGGACAATGAGTACTCGGGAGCAATGCACTCGGGCAATCTTCACCGTGGAGGATGAGCACTCGGCATCAGCGGTGACTCAACTATGAAGGTCTCAGGGGCTGCTGTGGAGGCCATGGGCCCCAGTTACCTCATCACAAGCATATGGGCCACTCGAATAGAGGATGGGCCTAGCCTTGTAATTAGAGATATGATAGAACCCGGCAGACTTTGCCTTGTACGATAAGGAATATACAGTCATAGTCGGGTAGGTTATATCTCTAAGAGGAGATCCCTTGGCTGTAATCCGGCTGGGACTGCTACCTTGTACCCCTGTCCCCCAGTATATAAGGGGAGGTAGGGCGCCCCCTGAGGGCACGAATTCATCAGAACAACACACATCCTCAAAGGAATACATCACAACTGGACATAGGGTATTACCTCACATTGAGGGCCTGAACCAGTATAAAACCTCCCCGTGTTCCTTTGCAATCCATCGAGTTTCCATCTGCCGAGTAGCCCTATAATCATATTGCCGGTGTAAAACATCGATAGCCATCGCCGAGAATCTGCCCATGTAAACATGAACTTGTAAGTAGTCAGTGTCTGACAGAAACAATGTGTAAATACTGTAAATATTTTTGGTGTTTGTTATATTTTGCTGAGTACTTATTCCATCTTAGCCATCATTAGTTTTACCCAACTAGCCAGTTTATGCTGAGTGGTTTGAGACCAATATTTAAAAGCATTATACTCGAAAACTTAGAATAATCATTATAAAACTTCTTGACTTAGACAAAACAAGGTCAAACTTTATAAACAACAAAAGACATGTGTAATTATCATGCTACCCCCGACTCACTGCTCGGTTGAAACAAGCGATGTAGTGAGTCAAAGCAACAAACTTTATTTATATATAAAAGAATTACAATGCTCAGGTATAGAAAAGACGTAGCTGTTCTATATTCCATGAGTTGTTGACTAGGATGCCGTCTTCTGTCTTTAGTCGGTAGGTGCCCGGACATGTCACCTCAGCGATAATGAACGGCCCCTCCCATAAGGGAGATAGTTTATGCCTATCTTTGGTGGTTTGGATTTTCTCAAAATGAGATCTCCCACTGAAAAGGCGTGGCCATGAACATTTCAACTGTGATAACAATGCGGGCCTTGAAGATACCTTGCCGACTGAATATTTGCGATGTCCCTTGCTTCTTCCAGCAGATCTATCTCGACTAGTCGGTCTTCGGTTGATTTGACTTCTGAGTGGGCCTGAACTCATGGAGAGCCAAACTCCAACTCGGTTAGTAACACAGCCTTGGCACCATAGACTAGGAAGAAAGGGGATTGCCCTATTGCCCAAATAACCGTGGTTCTTAAAGTCCAGAGAACGGATAGAAACTCTTGCACCCACCACCCTGCTGTTAACGCCAAAATTTGGTAAGGCCCTATGTCAGATTCGGTCAAAGGGGAAATTGCAGTCAACTGACGGAAATTGATCCAGGGAAGGAGCCACGAAGACCGCTGTTTGGCAGTTATTTACTGTACCTATTAATTAGGCAAGTGTTTATCTTTAGGAAACCTGACCTCGTGTCCGGTCAGGTCTTGTTAGCGTTTTCTGTTATAGTTAGGAAATTATGTACTGTGTCCAATAAGAACTCATGTAACTCGGGCTATAAATACGTACACCCGGGGACCTTGTAAATTATCACTCGATCAATACAATTTCGGCGCATCGCCACCCTTCCGACGGGATCTTGCTTCTCGAGCCGGGCTGCATCAGTTAGGTTCGACCTCCTGCGAGAGGGTAAGTCTCGTCACCCCGGCTACCTATCGGCTAGGACTTCCTCGGTTGGGTCCGATATTCTAGTCGGTTTATGGTAGTCGGCTTACCACGATATATTTACTTTGTCTATGGCTGCATCAGTTCAGTTTGACCTCATAGATTGATTAGGTATATCACATCACGTGTGCATAGATCGTATTGGCTTACTAGGAGCGATTTATCATCAGTTTGTGCTGCATCGGTTAGGTCCAACCTAGTAAACTGCTAGCGATAAATCGGTCCTGCTAGGTCGATGCTTTATGTGCAAGCGTCTTATCGGGGTGCATAGCCGATAAGTTATCATGTTTTAGCATCACGATCGCATCAGGTCCATCAGCTTATCGAGACTTCGTTATTATTATCAGTCTGTGCTGCAATGGTTAGGTCCGATCTACTAGACTGAATAATAACGTTATTCTTAATAAGCCGATGGGTTTTATGCGATGTTGTTATCGGAGTGCTTAGCCGATAAGTTATCCCTTATTAAATACAGCCGATTATACTGCTTGCCTTGTTGTGCATTCTTGCCCGCATTACTATTACTATCGGCTAGGGGTTAGCCGATTGGTTTATTCTGCCGATCCGAGTGCGAGCACCAGCAGGTTCCCGGGCACGACCTCAGTCAAGTTCCCGGGCACGAGCATAGGTAAGAACCCGGGCACGGGCACGGACAGCAGATGAAGATCCCAGGAGCCGATGTGAGCAAGGGCCCGGGCACGGGCGCGGGCAGTATCTTCACAGCAATACCAGTGACTTTAAACTAAGATCGGCTGGAGTTTATTTAATCTATTTATTTATGCATTCTGCTCGTTTATTTTACCAAGTTTATAGCCGGTTTTTGAGCATCCCTTCGATGATCGGCTAGCACAATACTTGTTTATTATTATGTTATTGCTCTTGCCGTCATCGGCTTTTAGCCGATGTATAAGTGCTACAGTGCGTATCGGCCATCGGCCAATGCGATGAGTCCAAGCCGGCTTCCAGCCGATTGGCTCACGAATTTGACATCTCCTCTCCTTGTCAATTGCAGGGTCAAATTAACTGGCACGCTTACGAACCTCAAGATTTTAGGACCTGCATTGGAGTGAAGCAAATCTCCCAGGCCTTCGCGTGTCTCCCAGACGCCGGACGGCCCCCGGCGGTTTTCGGCGTCAACACGTTTTTGGCACGCCTGGTGGGATGCGAAATTTCGACGCAAAGTTTCAACGCGAAGTTTTCAACAATCAGATTGGCAACATGGCCGGGAAAGAAGTCAAAATAGATAACATAATTCCGGTCAGCTTGGAAGATTTAACAGAAGAACAAAAAAAGCAAATTGAGCAAACTATGGCCAACTTTCAGAAGCTGTGCTTAGAGTCCTTCAGCATGACAAGGCAAGGGCCGATTCAAAAATCCCAGTTTCCGAAGCCAGTATTGGTTGGAGAATCAAGCCGTACTCCACCTGAGAGTCCACCAGTAAAACCCTTACAAGAGATGGTGAATGAAGCAGTTCATCACGCGCTCATTAATCAGTCCGGAATTCTGGTAAACACACTTCATAATCTTATAAAGAAGACGGTGGATGGAACAATTATTCAAGAGCCTGCTCGGGGTCCTGTTTACCTCCCACCAAAGGTTGAACCAACTCAGATTGCTTACAACGTCAGCAGAGATATACCAGAAAACATGTTTACACAGAACCAGCCTGGGGGGCAACAAGATATTCCTGCTGGGTACCATCGGACTTCTTACTATGGAGGATATCAGCAAAATTACCCAGGAGGCGGGGCCGATCCAGGTACTTACCAGAGGGAATATAATAGGCAGAATCGGCAACAAACTCCACCCGTCCAGTATCAACAAGACAACTTGAGGGAAGAAGATCTATCAACTAAGGTTGCTGAAATAGTGAGGGAGCAGTTCGGGATCAGGCCCAAGGAACAGACATTCATGTATCGGCATCCATATCCTGAGTGGCTCGACAGGGTTCCATTACCACACCGATACAGGGTCCCGGACTTTTCTAAGTTCTCAGGGCAGGACAACACGTCTACAGTGGAACATGTCAGCCGATTCCTGGCACAGTGCGGGGAGGCATCGGCTGAAGAGGCTCTGAGGGTTAGGTTTTTCCCCTTATCACTATCTGGATCGGCTTTTACTTGGTTCTCTTCATTACCACCGAATTCTGTTCAGGGGTGGGCCGATCTAGAAAAATAGTTTCACAAATATTTCTTTGCTGGAATTCATGAGTTGAGACTGTCAGATTTGACATCGGTTAGGCAACAACCAAATGAAACAGTATCGGAATACGTTCAGCGATTTCGGGATATTAGAAACCGATGTTATAGTTTAAACCTGAGCGATGGGCATCTGGCCGATCTAGCTTTCCAGGGTCTCTTGGCGCCAATTAAGGAGAGGTTTTCATCGCAAGAGTTCGAGTCCCTGGCGCACCTGGTACAAAAGGTATCGGCTCATGAAAGCCGATTTCTAGAGGCAAAAAGGGATAAGTATCAGAGAAGGGTTGCTCAAGTACAAGTCTATTCATCGGATTCAGATGATGAGGAATCCGATGCTGAAGTTGGATTGGCGGAGTGGGCCAGGAACAAGAAATCAGTATCATGCCCATGGGTCAAAGATATCGGCAAGGAGGAGCGGTATGATTTCGATATTAGTAAAGCCGATAAAATCTTTGACTTGCTGTTACAAGAGAAGCAGATACAACTGCCGCCGAATCACGTGATTCCATCAGCCGAAGAACTAAAGAAGAAAAGATATTGCAAGTGGCACAATACTATATCGCATCATACTAATGAGTGCAAGGTTTTTCGGCAACAAATTGAGTCGGCTGTCGAACAGGGCAGAATCAAATTCGAAGACAAGAAGCCGCTGAAGATCGATGGGCACCCATTTCCCGTAAATATGGTCTATGCGGGATCATCTTCAAGAGATCAGGCCGATGGAGCGAGACGTCAAAGGTATAAATCAAGGATTACTTCATCGGACATGATAGAAAGATATTCTAGACATGAGGAACAGAGGGATAAGCCAGAAAGATATAATCCGCATTGGGACTGCCTGTTCTTCCGGTTCTGCTGGGATCAAGGAATGAGACTGCCATCAGTTGAAAATTGCCCCGAGTGCAGCAATACAGGGAATCGGCATGATCAGCATCAGGGGTTTTCGCAGGATCGGTCGTCTGGAAAAAGAGCATCGGTTCATAGCCGATTAGGGCCGATCCATGAAGAGTTCTTTGAAGAGGATGAAGAGGAGGTACGTGAGAAACAAGTCCAGAATCCTCAATGGTGCCCTAGTGGGATATTCACGAAGAATCAGAAGAGAAGGGCACAGCGACTACGACACCGAGAGCAACAGGAAGAACAGAGACAAGATCAGGAAGAGGCCGATCATCGTCACAAGAAAACTAAACAAGTTTGGCGCATGAAGAGAAAAGACGATGAGCCTGATCAATCGGCCCCAGCAAATATGGTGTTCTTTTTACCTCGGGAAATATAAAGCACTTGCATCAGATGAAGAAGGCGATGAGGAGGTTTTTGCCCAACTAACGTTGCAACCCGATCAGGCTATATTTGATAAGCCTGAAGAGTCAGAGCATCGGCACCTAAAGCCGTTATATATCAAGGGCTATGTGAATGGGAAGCCGATGACAAAGATGTTGGTTGATGGGGGAGCAGCAGTTAATCTCATGCCTCATGCCACATTCCGGAAATTGGGGAAGACTACCGAAGATCTGATCAAGACAAATATGGTGCTAAAAGACTTCGGTGGGAATTCATCAGAAGCGAAAGGCGCATTGAACGTGGAGTTGACAGTGGGGAATAAAACATTACCCACCACGTTTTTTGTCATCGACGGAAAGGGGTCGTACAATTTGCTTCTCGGCAGGGACTGGATTCACGTGAACTATTGCGTGCCTTCGACAATGCATCAATGTTTGATACAGTGGCAGGGAGATCAAGTCGAAGTGGTCTTGGCAGATCGGTCGACCAACATTGCAATGACCGATTTACCAGTCTGGGAAGCCGATGGTGTTGACTGCCTATCCGGAAAAATGTGGGAAGGAGATTACCTTAAGGTCACTAGCCAAGGGATACAGCCGATTCAGCAAGTCGGCTCCGAATTGTTACTCTGATGGGCTCCATTGAAGACTTCGAGGGGAAACTGGGGCAAGGATTTACGTCGGCTGATGATTTGGAGGAGATCGACATAGGACCAGGAGATAAGCCAAGGCCGACGTACATAAGCAGAAAGTTAAGTCCTGAACTTCGAGAAGAATTGATAACACTGTTGAAGGAGTATCGGGATTGTTTCGCCTGGGAGTACCATGAGATGCCAGGATTAAGCTGATCAATTGTTGAACATCGGCTGCCCATTAAACCAGGATATCGGCCGTTCAAGCAGGCTCCAAGGAGATTCAAGGCAGAGTTATATGAGCTGATCAAAGCGGAAATCACAAGATTGTATGATGCCAAGTTCATAAGGCCATGCCGATATGCTGAGTGGGTTTCTAATATCGTCTCGGTAGAGAAGAAAAACGGAAAATTAAGGATATGTATTGATTTCCGGGATCTGAATAAAACTACCCCCAAGGATGAATACCCAATGCCGATAGCGGATTTATTGGTGGATGCAGCATTAGGCCACAAGATTATCAGCTTCATGGACGGCAATGCAGGATACAATCAGATTTTTATGGCTGAAGAAGATATACATAAGACTGCGTTTCGGTGTCCAGGAGCTATCGGCTTGTATGAGTGGGTAGTAATGACTTTTGGATTGAAAAGTGCCGGTGCGACTTATCAAAGAGAAATGAATTATATATTTCATGATCTCGTCGGCTTGTTGGTAGAAATTTACATTGATGATGTGGTGGTTAAATCTAAAAGTGAGGAAAACTATATAGCTGATCTACGAAAAGTGCTGGAGAGGGCCAAGAAATACGGACTAAGGATGAATCCCAATAAATGCGCTTTTGATGTATCGGCTGGGCAGTTTTTAGGTTTTATGGTTCATGAGCGAGGAATTGAAGTTAGTCAGCGAAGCATCAGAGCCATTAAGACTACAGAACCACCAAGCAATAAGACGGAGTTGCAGTCATTGATTGGCAAGATTAATTTCGTAAGGAGGTTTATATCAAATTTATCAGGGAGAATTGAATCTTTCACTCCGTTGTTGAAGTTGAAGGCTGATCAAGAGTTTGTGTGGGGGGCAGCACAGCAGAAGGCATTTGACGAGATCAAGAACTATCTGAATTCCCCACCTATTTTAATTCCGCCGCAGAAAGGAGTGCCGTTCAGGTTGTACTTATCAGCCGATGAGAGGTCCATCAGGTCTGTTTTAATTCAAGAGTTTGAAGGCAAAGAGCGAGTTGTATTTTATCTGAGCAGAAGGCTTTTGGATGCTGAAACAAGGTACCCTGCGGTGGAGAAGTTATGCCTGTGTTTATATTTCTCATGTACAAAGTTAAGGCATTATATCCTATCGGCTGAGTGTACAGTAGTTTGCCAGGCCGATGTGGTCAAATATATGTTGTCGGCTCCAGTCTTGAAAGGGCGAGTTGGTAAATGGATTTTTGCTTTGACAGAGTTCGACTTGAGGTATGAATCGGCTAAAGCAATCAAGGGACAAGCAGTGGCCGATTTCATTGTACAACACAGAGGGTCTCACGAAGATTATGTGGAGCCGATCCCATGGACTTTGTTTTTTGATGGATCGGTTTGCAAGCATGGATCTGGTATCGGCTTAGTTATCATATCGCCTCGGGGGGCAAGTTTTGAGTTTGCTTTTACAATTAAGTCTTATCGGACTAACAATCAGGCAGAGTACGAGGCGGTGCTAAAAGGACTTCAACTCTTAAAGGAGATCAGAGCCGATGTCATAGAGATAATTGGCGATTCTTTATTGGTGGTCAAGCAGTTGTCTGGAGAATATGAGTGCAGGGATGATGTTGTGAGGTCATACTATGAGGAGTGTATGGATTTGTTAAAGGATTTCAAGATAGTATCAATAGATCATATTCCTAGGGAGCAGAATTTAGAAGCCAATGGTCTTGCACAGATTGCTTCAGGGTATCGGCTGAATAGGCAGGTTGAGGTTGAGATAGCCGATATCGACATTCAGAACAAGGCCGATGACTGGAGACAGGAGATAATTGATTACTTGCAAAATCCGTCGCAATCGGTTTCCAGGAAAATTCGGTATAAAGCTACTAAGTATGTGCTGCTTGATGGGGAACTGTATTATCGGACTTTTGAGGGAGTTCTGCTTAGGTGCCTGAATTTGGAAGAAGCCAAAGTGGTTATGTCCAAGGAAGCGATCCCTTTGAAGAAAGTTACGTCCAAGGAAGCGATCGAGTTTGTGAAGGAGCATATAATTTATCGGTTTGGAATTCCTCAGACGATAACTACTGATCAGGGGTCTATCTTCGTATCTGATGAGTTTCAACAGTTTGCTGCCAGTATGGGAATCAAGTTATTAAATTCGTCGCCTTATTATGCTCAGGCCAATGGACAGGCAGAAGCTTCTAACAAGAGTTTGATCAAGTTGATTAAGCGGAAAATTGATGAGCAGCCGCGGCGATGGCATACTACATTAGCCGATTCACTATGGGCCTATCGGATGGCATGTCATGGATCTACTCGGGTGCCACCGTATCAGTTAGTATATGGACATGAGGCAGTTTTACTGTGGGAGACTAACATCGGCTCTAGGAGAATTTCTTTGCAGAATCAGTTGACAGCCGATGATTATTATAATTTAATGACAGATGAACTTGAAGATTTGGCTCAGAATCGGTTAAGGGCGTTGGAAAGGATCAAGGAAAACAAGGCTAAGGTAGCTCGGCATTACAACAAAAAGGTGGTGAATAAATCGTTTGCCAAGGGAGATCTTGTGTGGAAGTTGATTTTGCCGATCGGGTCTAGGGATAATAAGTTTGGAAAATGGTTGCCTAATTGGGAAGGGCCCTATCGGATTCATCGCTGTGTGCCTGGTAATGCCTATGTATTAGAAGATCTTGACGGGACGGAGTTTGCTAAAGCGCTTAACGGAAAATATCTCAAGAAATACTATCCTAGCATTTGGATCAATTCTTAAATTGGTTAAGTGCAGCCGATTTCTAAAGTAGTTTGGAAAGCCGATGTTTTTGCATCGCCTGAAGATAGCCAATATCAATCGATATCGCCTTTAGATCAAACACACAGAAATATTATCAAGGGTAAAGAAGGCAGGCAACAGAGCTGATCAGAATGTATTACAGCACAACCAACATGTTTCAAGAGGCCATCGGTCATTTTACATGAATTTTTGGATTGTTTCAATTGCGTGCAGGTGGATTTGGTCAATTTCATTGATGGCCCGGATGTCGTCTTCATCGGAGCTCGGAATGGTCTTCAAGTTCTTGCGCCAATGAATGACTTGACGCACCGTCGCTGCAACCTTAGCCTCTTGGTCTTGGATAGCTTGCGGCAGGCCGATAAGCTGGGATTCTGTTGTTTCAAGATCCTTGCGAACTTTTTCAAGTTCTACCAGCAAATCGGCCTCCTTTTTCTTCAATTGATCTAGCTTGGATTGGAGCCCTTGGGGGACAGCTGCCATGTCATCATGTTTCTTCTTCTCTATCTGGGCTGATAGCCTATCGGCTTGGATATCTTGGGTAATCTTCTGTTGGTCAGCACGATCGGCTATGCGTTGTCTAAGCTTGATGAGTTTAAACCTATGAGACTCCAGGTATGCCGCAGGGGTTAATGCGTCAACGAGTTCTTCGGGCAGATGGTGTTCAATTTCTGCGAGTCTTGCCCAAATTGGCCCACAGTCTTCCACTAGCGCATCAATTGGGTTTTCTAGCCGACTGTTGATGCTCGTTAAATAATCGTGCACATCGGTTGGGAACGACGGTTTGGTTGCTGCGCTAGTGGCTGTTTCGTTTTCTGCCTCCAAGTATTTGCCGATGTCGAAGGAAAACAAATCGGCTAAGGACTGCAAAATTGGCATCGGTAAAAGGATCAGTAGAAAGTTAGAAGTGAAGTATGGGCGTGGAGAGATTACCTGAGGAAGGACATCGGCAGCTCGGGTGGCATCGGCTTCAGGGAGATGAATAGGATGTTCTTCGGAGGGGCCGATGTCAGCCGATGGGATGGGAACAGTCTCATCGACAGCTGGAGGACTTGGTACCGAGAGTGGGGCAGCTGGAGAAGCCATCGGCTCAGTACTTGGAGGGATGTCGGAAGAAGGTTGAAGTTCTAGAGCCGATGACTCGAGCTGGAAAGGAAACTAGTAAGATGAATAAGAGCGGGTACTAATGTCAAGACTTGGCGCATACCTGAGGGGATGAGGGGGCCAATGTTGTCTAGGGAGAAGATGGCGTCGTGGCAACGACATCGGCACCGGTTTTCTGCTTCTTCAGAGAGGGGCGATGCGCTAACTGCTTCCGTTTTTGTCCTATCGGCCGAGGCGCCTTGAGGAGAGCCGATGGAGATGGAGCATCGCGCCCTAAGTTTGGAGTGGCCGATGGAGGTTGATACAGAATCGGCCGACCGCTGTTGCTTGTTGTTGGGGGCTCAACGCTGGCGGCCTGCAAAATAAGAGTGAGAGATGATTGGAGATGATGGTTAAGGCTTGCGGGTGTTACCTCTTCATCAGATTCGATGTACTCGGTGTCAAGACAGGAATAGTAGCAGGTGGCCGCTAAGCTGAATAAATGCTTCTTCCATTCTGACCACCATCGGACAAAAAGCTTGGTGTTGGCAGTGCAGATATACACCTCGGTGGCGGCGCCTAGAAGAAGGGGGTCTGTCAAAGTCCGCATCCGATCGTATTCTAGGGCATTGCTGACGTTGCCCCGGGCCTGAAGTTTGTCGATGAAGAATAGGCCGATCGGAAGTTGACCAAGGCCAAACTGGCGGGAGCCGACCGATGGATGGTAAAACTCATATGAAGGCTGCGATCGGCCCAGAGAAAAGCCAGTTGGCAGCAGGCGATGGGTGATGGCCGATAGGAATATGGCCTTGGACTCATCATTATTCTAAGCATTAAGTGGGTCGAAGTTGGAAGGCATCTCGAATGATGATGCGTCGTTGTATGCAAACCAGAGAGTGGCTTCCCTGGTGGTTTGGATTTTCTCAAAATGAGATCTCCCACTGAAAAGGCGTGGCCATGAACATTTCAACTGTGATAACGATGCAGGCCTTGAAGATACCTTGCCGACTGAATATTTGCGATGTCCCTTGCTTCTTCCAGCAGATCTATCTCGACTAGTCGGTCTTCGGTTGATTTGACTTCTGAGTGGGCCTGAACTCATGGAGAGCCAAACTCCAACTCGGTTAGTAACACAGCCTCGGCACCATAGACTAGGAAGAAAGGGGATTGCCCTATTGCCCAACTAACCGTGGTTCTTAAAGTCCAGAGAACGGATAGAAACTCTTGCACCCACCGCCCTGCTGTTAACGCCAAAATTTGGTAAGGCCCTATGTTAGATTCGGTCAAAGGGGAAATTGCAGTCAACTGACGGAAATTGATCCAGAAGAGACCGATTCCGGGAAGGAGCCGTGAAGACCGCTGTTTGGCAGTTATTTACTGTACCTATTAATTAGGCAAGTGTTTATCTTTAGGAAACCTGACCTCGTGTCCGGTCAGGTCTTGTTAGCATTTTCTGTTATAGTTAGGAAATCATGTACCGTGTCCAATAAGGACTCATGTAACTCGGGGTATAAATACGTACACCTGGGGACCTTGTAAATTATCACTCGATCAATACAATTTCGGCGCATCGCCACCCTTTCGACGGGATCTTGCTTCTCGAGCCGGGCTGCATCGGTTAGGTCTGACCTCCTGCGAGAGGGTAAGTCTCGTCACCCCAGCTACCTATCGGCTAGGACTTCCTCGGTTGGGTCCGATATTCTAGTCGGTTTATGGTAGTCGGCTTACCACGATATATTTACTTTGTCTATGGCTGCATCAGTTCAGTTTGACCTCATAGATTGATTAGGTATATCACATCACGTGTGCATAGATCGTATCGGCTTACTGGGAGCGATTTATCATCAGTTCGTGCTGCATCGGTTAGGTCCGACCTACTAAACTGCTAGCGATAAATCGGTCCTGCTAGGTCGATGCTTTATGTGCAAGCGTCTTATCGGGGTGCATAGCCGATAAGTTATCATGTTTTAGCATCACAATCGCATCAGGTCCATCAGCTTATCGAGACTTCGTTATTATTATCAGTCTGTGCTGCAACGGTTAGGTCTGATCTACTAGACTGAATAATAACGTTATTCTTAATAAGCCGATGGGTTTTATGCGATGTTGTTATCGGAGTGCTTAGCTGATAAGTTATCCCTTATTAAATACAGCCGATTATACTGCTTGCCTTGTTGTGCATTCTTGCCCGCATTACTATTACTATCGGCTAGGGGCTAGCCGATTGGTTTATTCTGCCGATCCGAGTGCGAGCACCAGCAGGTTCCCGGGCACGACCTCAGTCAAGTTCCCAGGCACGAGCATAGGTAAGAACCCGGGCATGGGCACGGACAGCAGATGAAGATCCCGGGAGCCGATGTGAGCAAGGGCCCGGGCACGGGCGCGGGCAGTATCTTCACAGTAATACCAGTGACTTTAAACTAAGATCGGCTGGAGTTTATTTAATCTATTTATTTATGCATTCTACTCGTTTATTTTACCAAGTTTATAGCCAGTTTTTGAGCATCCCTTCGATGATCGGCTAGCACAATACTTGTTTATTATTATGTTATTGCTCTTGCCGTCATCGGCTTTTATCCGATGTATAAGTGCTACAGTGCGTATCGGCCATCGGCCGATGCGATGAGTCCAAGCCGGCTTCCAACCGATTGGCTCACGAATTTGACATCTCCTCTCCTTGTCAATTGCAGGGTCAAATTGACTGGCACGCCTATGAACCTCAAGATTTTAGGACCTGCACTAGAGTGAAGCAAATCTCCCAGGCCTTCGCGTGTCTCCCAGACGCCGGATGGCCCCCGGCGGTTTTCGGCGTCAACACCTGCGTATGGTTGTAGTCAATTGAACACCCTAGTCTTGATACCTTGTAAGACCATGGCATTCGCACACTCGACCTGCCCATTGCTTCATGGGTGTGCCACAGAAGCATAACAAATCTTGATGCCAAAGTCGTCACAAAAATCTTGAAAGACGCCGTCGGTGAACTGAGTGCCATTGTCCGTTATGATGCGGTTGGGGACTCCAAATTGGTATAAAATACTCACGATGAAGTTTTTCACCCTTGCCGCTGTTATGTTAGCAACAGGCTTTGCCTCAATCCACTTTGTGAATTTATCCACTGCGACGAACAAGTGTGTGAACCCTCTTGGTGCTTTTTTGAATGGCCCGACCATGTCAAGCCCCCAAACTGCAAAGAGACAAGAGATTGGAATTGTTTGCAATTCTTGAGCTAGTAGATATGTTTACCGAGCAAAGAACTAGCATCCATCGCATGTTTGAACTATGTCTTTAGCGTCTGCAACCGCAGTTGGCCAGAAGAATCCTTGTCTGTAAGCCTTTCCGATTAACGTCCTTGATGCAGCATGGTTGCCACAGATGCCTGAGTGTATGGACTGCAGAATCTGCTTGCCATCTTTGGGTGTGACGTAGCGCATGAGGACTCCAGATGCACTTCGACGATAGATGTCTTCTCCAACTATAAGGAAACAGTTGCTTCGACGTTTGATCTGCTCGGCTTCACTGCGATCTTCTAGGAGCTCGTCTTCAAGGAGAAATCTGATGACTAGAGTCTGCCAATCCTAAGAGATAATTAGCACTTCTGTTGTTGCTGGGGTAGGTTTAGCTCCCGACTGCTCGAGTACTGGCTTCTTTTTGACTGACGGCTCCAATGAGTGCTCAACAAAAATCCCAGTCAGGACCACTTCTCGCTTGGATCCCATATTGGCTAACTCATCGGCAGCTTCATTGTACTAACGTAGTACATGTGTAATCTCTAGCCCGTCAAACTTGTTTTCCAACTTCCATATTTCTTGACAGTATGCCACCATGTTATCGTCTAGACATGTCCAATCTTTCATGACTTGGTTTACCACGAGTTGAGAATCCCCGCATACTACCAATCGGCGGATACTAAGTGATATGCGATACGGAGCTCATGGATGAGTGCCTTGTACTCAGTGACGTTGTGAGATGCTGGAAAGTGTATCTGAAGGACATATTTGAGTTTTTCTCCAGTGGGTGATGTCAAAACGGCACCAGCGCCTGCTTCACCGATCCGTAAAGAACCATCGAAGTACATCATCTAGTATTCTAGCTTGTCAGTTGATGTAACCGTCTGAACTTCCGTCCACTCGGCCACAAAGTCGGCAAGTGCTTGTGACTTGATTGTTGTTCGTGGCTGAAACACGATGTCAAACGCCATCAACTCGAGCACCCATTTAGTGATTCTGCCGGTGGCTTCGCGGTTGTGTCGGATGTCCCTGAGTGGATACGACATGACAATTGTAACTTGATGCGACTAAAAATAGTGCACCAACTTCTGGACAATTATGAGCAAGCCATATTGCAGTTTCTGGACTTGGGGATATCTCATCTTGGATTCTCCTAGGACTTCGCTGACAAAGTAAATTGGCCTTTGAACTTTTTGTATGTGCCCTGGCTCTGCCCACTCCACAACCAACACCGTGCTGACCACCTGAGTGGTTGCCGCCAGATATAACATAAGTGGTTCCTGGGGCATCAGTGACGCCAATACGGTTGGTGATGTGTGGAACTTCTTGAAGTCTTCGAAGACTTGTTGGGCCTCTGGCATCCATTGAAAATTGTCAGCTTTCTTTAATAATTTGAAAAAGGGCATACCCTCTTCGCCAAGTCAAGAAACGAATCGGCTGAGTGCCGCCATGTAGCCGGTCAGCTTCTCTACGTCCTTCTGGCTAGTCGAGGGTGCCATGTTCATGATTGCATTGATTTTCTCTGGATTTGCCTTGATGCCCTGTTGCGATACGATGAAGCCGAGTAGCTTGCCCAATGGTACTCCGAAGACACACTTTCCAGGTTCACCTTCATCTTGAACATTCGAAGGCTTTGAAAGGTTTCTTCCAAGTCGGCTATGAGGTCTTCCTTGACTTTGGTCTTGATCACCACGTCATCAATATATGCTTCCACGTTGCGCCTGAGTTGAGTGTGAAGACACCGCTGGATGGCACGTTGATACGTTGCGCCAGCGTTTTTCAACCCAAATGGCATAGTGACATAGCAATATGTGCCGAATGGCGTGATAAAGGAAGTCTTTAGGCAATCCTCCTCCTTTAGGCTGATTTGATGGTATCCCGAGTAATAGTCGAGAAAGCTGAGTAATTCACATCCCGCAATTGAATCGACCACCTGATCTATCCTAGGTAGACCAAATAGATCCTTAGGACACGCTTTGTTTAAGTCGGTATAGTCTACGCACATGCGCAATTTACCCTTTTTCTTCCGAACCAAGACTGGGTTTGCTAGTCAATCCGGGTGGTAGACCTCTTTGATGAACCCGGCTACAAGGAGTTTGGTTATCTCCTCCGGAATAGCATCTTTTCGTTCTTGTGCGAAGCGCCGTAGTCGTTGCTTGACATTCAGGGAATGCTCGATCACCTCCCTTGGTACACCAGGCATGTTGGAAGGTTTCCAAGCAAATATATCCCTATTTGCCTAGAGGAAGGGGATGAGCGCATCTTCCTATTTGGGGTCGAGTCCGGTCCCAACAAGCGCAGTCTTGGTGGGGTCGAAAGAGTCTAGGGGAATCTTCTTCGTCTCTAAATCCACTGAAATTCCTGACTTGGCTGCTTTCTTTGCCGGAACTTGATCGCCCTCATTTGCAGTTGTTGCAGCTAGTCGGATATTGCTTCGTTCGACTGCCACCTCGTCAGATTGGGCCAGCTCGCAACTCTCCTTATTGCAGGTGAAGGCTTGCTTGACATCGTTGTGTAAGGAAAGTACTCCTGCTAGTCCTGGCATCTTGAGCACCATGTATGCATAGTGAGGCACTGCCATGAATTTGGCTAGTGCAGGCCGTCCGAGTATGACATGGTATGTTGTCTCAAAGTCGGCAACTTTGAAGCAGATGTTCTCGGTGCGAAAATTCTCCCGCGTGCCAAAAGTAACTGGCAGAGTGATCTATCCAAGTGGAGTAGAAGAGAGGCCAGGGATTACCCCGTGGGAGGGAATTGTACTCGGCCGCAGCTTAGATCGAGAGATCTTCATCTCATCGAGCGTCTTGGCAAACAAGATGTTGAGAGAGCTTCCTCCATCGATGAGAACCTTCTTCAATTTGACGCTTCTGATGACCGGGTCCAAGATGAGTGGATAATGTCCTAGATGCGTTACTCGGTCGGGGTGATCCACGCGGTCAAAAGTGATTGCCGTCTCTGACCAATGCAGATATTGAGGGGCATCTGACGAGACCGAGTTGACCTCTCAGGCCGTTAGCTTCTATTTTCGCTTGGATTCGTATGCAGATAGCCCTCCAAATATGTGATTGAGCTTAGCCTAGGGATCTTGATAATCTCCGGCTGGGCCCGAGTCTAGCTTGTCCTTGTCCTTGTTGTTGCCAGACGTGGATGTCTACTTGGAAGCAAACTTCTTAAGCATGAAACAATTTTTAGCCGTGTGCTTCCCCTTTGGGTGGAAAGGGCATGGCCCATTCATGACCTTCTAGTATTCGTCTGTCCTCGGGGGTCGCGGTCAGCTGTGTTCAACGGTTGCCACAACATTGTCCGACTTGCGTTTGCGATTGCCAAACTTAGTCGGGGCTGCTTCATCGATGTCTTTCCATTCCTTCTGTCGAGACTCCTTCTTATCATCCAGGGCCTCAGCAATAGCGTTGGCCGAGTCGACATATTTGTTCGCCATATCAAATAGAGCCTTGATAGAGCTTGGAGGCTTCTGAGTGAACTTGGCGATGAACGTGGTGTCCCTGACTCTCTTGCAGAAGGCAGCGATGATGCCTCATCCTTGATCTTGGGTATTGAATTCCTCTTCTCAGAAAACCTCCTGATGAAGTTGTGAAGGGACTCGTTCTTCCTTTGGTGGCACTGATATAAGTCATATTCGGAAGATGGCCTCTCGTAGGTTCCTTGGAAATTTGCGACGAAACATTCACGCAGTTCTCCCTAGGAGTCGATTGACTACCTGGTAAGCCCTGTCAGCCATGTCCTCACTAAGTCAACCAAGGTGACTAGGATGTAGTTAGCCATGGCCTTGTGATCGCCTCCGGCCACATAGATTGCCAAGGTGTAAACTGTTAACCAGGACTCTAGGTTGGTCTTCCCATCATACTTCTCTATTCCAGTCGGCTTGAAGCCAGATGACTAGTCCACTTGTTGTAGCTTATGGGTGAACGCCGGTACTCCTTCATCTAGGTGAGGGCTCCGGCTCCGACAACGGTGATGAAGCTCGTGGTGAAGGCCGAAGCACTCATGCTCATCTTCCAGTCGGCGGCACTCATCCTCCTCGCGTTCTCGGCGTCGAGCATTGATATCATTACGGAGATCTTGCCGTAGTCATCCTCGTGCATCCTGGTTGTCACGGCGGTTGTCATGATGATGCCGTCGTCGGTCATTACTCGGATTGCCGAGTGACGTATGACGTGACTCTGAATGATGCTGACCAGAGCTAGCTGCTCAGTGTCGTGCTAAAGCAAATGAAACCACCGTATCAGAGGCCGTCTTGTTTGACGGTACGAGAGTGTCACCGGATTGTTGTCGCTGCTGGCATGCTGCAGTGGTGATCATTGCCTTGATCCTTGCAATGGTCGGGGTGGCCTAGTGGTTGGGCCCGCACTGCAAGGTGTCCAACAATGTGGCAACGGCCACAACGTTCTGCTGTGGGGTCACGAAGACGTCGTGGTCGCCTCGAGTTTGAAGGATCTCCTGTTGAGCAGTCCGCCCGACCTTGCACAGGTTGTCATTGCCAGCATCGCGCTCAGCTTGCAGGCGTCGTGCGTCTTCCTCCTGTTGTTCGCGTAGTCAGCGAGCCTCCTCTTCTTGCTAATCGCGTAGTTAGCGTGCATCTTGTGTGGGAGTTGAGCCCTTGGACACCATGAACACTTTGCACGGTGCAGAAAAGCTTGCCGAACTATTGTCCGACTGTGAGTCGGAGTCAGAGTAGTTTAGGGGGGTGATTACAACTCCAACCTCCCTAGATCCGGTCTCGAGCAGCTATGTGCCATATCCGAGTCGAACTCTGGGGGATTGGATCTACCGCATCAGAGTAAGATTGTAATTGTCCGTGGCGTTGCTGAGTCCAAACGGGAGATTGACAATCTCTTCCTTCCTTAGCCCAACCTCGACTGGCTCAAGGCCAAGTCCAAGTCGAACACCAAAAGAAAAAGTTGTCCCTGGACTCGCGAGTCTTGGGGATCACCGCAGCATGTCGCTGAAGATGGCCACAGCATTGAGTAGGCCGATTGGCATAGAGTCGACTTGATTCCTAGCCGATCAGGTTGAATCCGAGTCGGTCAGGGTGAGGTCGCCAAACTTGTCAACGACGAAGTCGAGCCTCCCGAAGCTGATTGTTTGCCCAGGGAAGAACTTGACACCATCGACTCTGGTGGTTGGATCCATCAGGCTTGATGAAGATGATCTCGATGAAGCCCCTACCTAGCGCGTCAACTGTCGATGCTTTGTATCAGCAATAATAATATGGTGCTACTCGTGAGACCTAAACTTGATGGATTGCAAAGGAACACGAAACAATTTATCCTGGTTCAGGCCCTCAAGGTGAGATAATACCCTACTTCCAGCTGTGGTGCATTGCCTTTGAGGTTTCTCTGATGAGATTGTGGCGTCTTCTCTGGTGAGAGCGTTATGCCCCAGGGGGCTCCTTGCCTCTCCTTATATACTGAGCAGGCGAGGTTACAAGTTAGGAATCCCAGTCGAACTTGACCAAGGGATTTCCTTCTAGGAATACAACATACCTAACTAGGACTATATCCCTTTCCTTATCATACAAGGTAATATGCACCGCGTCATGTTGTATCCCTAATTACAGGATTAGGCCCATCCTCTATCCAAGTGGCCACAAAGCTCCTCATGAGATATCCGGGGCCCATGGCCTCCATAGAACTGCTCGAAGGGTGCATGTCGAGGCACTGCAGAGCATGGCAAAAGTATTCAGCCTCGACCGTAGGGTTGTACAACAAGAAGTTACGGCCGAAAGAGATTCTACCAGGAAGAACAACCCCATGGCAGTGGGTAAACTCAAGTCGAAATGGGAAGGACCATACCTCGTAATCCACAAATCACATGGAGGAGCTTACAAGCTGGCAACCATGGAGCGCGCAGAGCTCGATCACACATAGCATACGGCTTCGCTAAAGCGCTACTATATGTAGAGCGCAGGGCTAAGCTGTAAATATGTAAAGTGCATGCCTAAAAAAATTGGAGTAGGGTTATTATCCATAATGGAGGCCCAAACTAGTATAAAACTTTTGTGTCTGCCCATTTATCGTAAACAACCCACAACGACAACACCTGATCAGCGCTCCTATCGAACGGGGGAAGAGGAAAGATCGAAGCATCGCTCAATCAAACGTTGAAATTACATCTGCCGTCCAAATGCATAGCGCAAAATCTAACCTGCCGGACAAGCGCCAAGTACTAACTTGGCACAATCTGTCAAAGGTAGGGGACAGCGAGCGGCCGAAGCATCGCTTGGCCACCAAAAAATACAAAAATCATCAAAATCTAACTCACCAGACAAGCGCCAAGTACTAACTTGGCGTTATCTGTCGAAGGTAGGGGACAGCGAGCGGCCAAAGCATCGTTCAGCCGCCAAAAATGCTGAAAACACATAACACAAAAACTAACCCACCGGGCAAGCACCAAGTACTAACTTGGCACTATCTATCGAAGGTAGGGGACAACGAGCGGCCGAAGCATCACTTGGCCACCTAGAAAAACGCCGAAGCCTAGAAGGTACCGAAGCCTAACAAGCACCGAAGTCTAAAAAATGCCAAAGCCGTAATAGATAACCTACTGGACAGGCGCCATGTACCAACTTGGCGCCGCATGTCGAGGGTAGGATGATGGCGAGCAATAGTAATGAGAAAAGAAAATGCAAAGGAACTTTATTTGAAAGGTCTCCGATTACAAGCATTATACAACTCAGCAATTTACAACACGAACGTGTTACAACTCATTTACATCTCAGACCCCAAGGAAGAAGACGCCTCGGTGTCGGAAGAATGATAATCTACAGGACTTACATAACTCCTAGTGGGGCTGGGAGTAGAAAATTCAAAACGAAAACTGTTGCCACTAGACATCGCCCCTTCGCCCCCAGTCGACACGTCATTGTCGATGACAATGACCGGGGTCTCACGGACAGGTGCTTCGCCCCTGGTTGAATCATCGCTGTCCAGCACAATGACAAAAACATCGTGAATGGGGGAATTGACGGTGGCAAACGCGTACTAACGGTCTCGAATCCCTTGCTAACGCGCCGACATCTGAAAATTTCACCAGAACTCCACCATATCGCCACGGCGAAGCTAGTAGTCCCTGTCGAAGTCGGTCATGTCCCGCCCGGAATTCATATGCAGCCACTTCACCATAGAGCGGCAAGCGTAGCTTCGGCCATTGATCACTACGATCGGGATGCGGTCTTCGGGACCTGGGTACCTCATTTTCCCGGGTGGCCGGGAAGCAACGAATTTGAAGTTGATCGGTGGCCATGGATAATCAAAATGAGGGAAACAAAGTTTTCACCTGGGCGAAACCTGGACATGGGCGAAATATTTTTCTCATTCATATGCAAAAAAGGGGGCTGAAGGCCTTACATGAGCATAAATTTACTAAACACCATCATCGGCAAGACTAGCTAACCTAGCTTAAAAAAAACTAAGTTGAGGGAGGCTTTCACACCTGCGGAGGCACCTCAGTTTAGGGCATGTCCCCGCTGCCCTCCTGCATCCCCTACTTGGCTGCCTCGCGCTGCACCAATTTTTCTAGTTGCTCTCGAAGGTACTCAGTGGTGATCTCCTTCCCTTTCAGCACCCACCAGCCCTTCCGGATGGACCGGTAGTGGGGCCGGACTTCGTCGCCATGGTCCGATACGCTACCATCGCCCACGTCACAGCTGTAGATGGCGAGAAGGCCCTAGAGATGGTTGCAGCCGCTGGCGTGTAGTGCAGAGAGAATGCTGTAGCCCGTCATTCGAGCGTAGCAGTCGCTGAAGATGCCCAAGGCTTCACCCATGGCCCTTCCCGCGACGGTGCACTAGTCAGTGAAGGCCTCGGCAGGGGCATCATCTTCGAGCAGCGGCAGGGGGTAGGCGCCCATCCGATTGAACATGAGCCGCAACGTGTGGCTGGCAATGACAGCCGAAGCTCTAGTGCTGGCCTCAACCTCCTTCACCTTCGTGAGCTCCTCGCAAGCGGCACAGAGCTCCGTGCAAAGGCGATCAAGCTTCATCTCACTGTCGGTGAAGTAGGTCTCATAAGCCTCATTCTGAGCCCGGAGCGTGTCAACCTCAGTCTTGACGGCGACATTGGAGCTCTTGTCATTTTTTAGCGCCTATCTAAGGACGCTTTGCTCCTGGGCCACCCGCTTAACCTTTGCCACCTCCTCCCGTTGACGGTTCTTTAGCTCGTCCAAATGGGAGTTGTTAACGCCAAAATTTGGTAAGGCCCTGTATTAGATTCGGTCAAATGAGAAATTGCAGTCAACTGACGGAGAAGAGACCGGAATCGGAAAGGAGCCATGAAGACCGTTATTTGGCAATTATTTACTGTACATATTAATTAGGCAGATGTTTATCTTTAAGAAACCTGACCTCGTGTCCGGTCAGGATTAGTTAGCGTTTTCTATTATAGATAGGAAATTGTATACCGTGTCCTATAAGGACTCATGTAACTCGGGGTATATATACGTATGCCCGGGGACCTTGTAAATCATCAACCACAGATCAATACAAAATTTGGCGCATCGCCACCCTTTCGACGGGATCCTGCTTCTCGAGCCGGGCTGCATCGGTTAGGTCCGAACTCCTGCGAGAGGGTAAGTCTCGTCACCCCGGCTACCAATCGGCTAGGACTTCCTCGGTTAGGTCCGATATTCTAGTCGGTTTATGGTAGTCGGCTTACCACGATATATTTAGTTTATCTATGGCTGCATCAGTTCAGTTTGACCTCATAGATTGATTAGGTATATCACATCACGCGTGCGTAGATTGTATCGGCTTACTGGGAGCGGTTTATCATCAGTTTGTGCTGCATCGGTTAGGTCCGACCTACTAAACTGCTAGCGATAAACCGATCCTGTTAAGCCGATGCTTTATGCGCAGACGTCTTATCGGGGTGTATAGCCGGTAAGTTATCTTCATCACGATCACATTCTATTTATCGGCCCATTGAGGTATTGTTATCATTGTCGGTCTGTGCTGCAACGGTTGGGTCCGATCTACTAGACTGACGATAATAGCTTTACTCTTGACGAGCCGATGGTGTTGTGCGATGGTGTTATCAGAGTGCTTAGCCGATAAGTTATCTATTAAAACCGACTACATTTATTCATTGTCTTATTCTATACTCGCTCTGTTCAGTAGTCGGCTGGCTCATCAATTGTCTATTATTTATGTTATTACATGTCTTATCACATATTCTTGCCTGTATTATTGTTACGGTCAGATGAGGACTGGCCGATTGGTTTATATTGCCGATCCAAGTACAAGTACAAGCAGGTTCCTGGGCACGACCCTAGGTGAAGACCCGGGCACGAGCTTAGGTAAGGACCTGGGTACGGGCCCGGATAGCGGACAAAGACTCCGGAAGCCGACAGGAGCAAAGGGCCCGGGCACGGGCACATTTTTACGACAATATCAGTAACACTAAACTATGATCGGCTAGGATTTATCTGGTTTATTTATCTACACATCCTGCATGTTTACTTTACCAAGTTTATAGCCGGTTTTCGAGTACCCCTTCTATGATCGGCTAGCATGATACTTGATTATTATTACGCTATTATTCCTGCCGTCATCGGCTTTAAGCCGATGTATAAGTGCTACAGTACGTATCGGCCATCAGCCGATGAGTTGAGTCCAAGCCGGCTTCCAGCCGATTGGCTCACGAATTTAACATTCCTTTCTCCTTGTCAATTACAGGGTCAAATTGACTGGCACGCCTACGAACCTCAAACTTTAGGACCTGCACTGGAGTGAAGCAAATCTCCCAGGCCTTCGCGTGTCACCCAGACGCCGGACGGCCCCCGGCGGGTTTTCGGCGTCAACACGCTTTTGGCACGCCTGGTGGGACACGAAGTTTCAACCCAAAATTCCAACAAACACAGTTTCAATCAAGATTTCAACATGGCCGGAAAAGAAGTCAAGACGGACAACGTAATTCCGGTCACCATGGAAGATCTAACTGAAGAACAAAAACAGCAAGTTGAACAGACCATGACAAATTTCTAGAAGCTGTGCCTAGAATCCTTCAGTATGACAAGGCAAGGGCTGATTCAAAAGTCTCAGTTTCCAAAACCAGTACTGGTAGGAGAATCGAGCCGCACACAACCCGAGAGTCCACCAATCAAGCCTTTATAGGAGATGGTCAATGAGGCTGTACACCACGCGCTCATCAATCAGTCGGGGGTCTTAGTAAATACATTGCATAATCTTATCAAGAAGACTGTTGATGGATCGATTGCCCAAGAACCAACTCGGGGCCCTGTTTTTCTCCCACCGAAGATAGAGCCAGGCCAAGTTAATTACAACATTAGCAAGGATATACCAGAACACTTGTTCGCGCAGAACCAGGCTGGGGGGCAACAGGATATTCCTCCTGGATATCACCGATCTATTTATTATGGGGGATATCAGCAGAACTATCCGGGAGGAGGATCCGATCCAGGTACCTACCAGAGGGAGTATCACAGACAGAATCGGCAACCAACCCGCCGATACAGTATCAGCAGTATCAACAGGAGAATGCAAGAGAAGAAGACTTATCGGCACGGGTTGAGGAGATAGTAAGGGAGCAGTTCGGGATCAAGCCCAAGGAACAAGCGTTCATGTATCGGCACCCATATCCTGAGTGGTTTGACAGGGTTCCGTTACCACACCGATACAGGGTCCCGGATTTTTCTAAGTTTTCAGGGCAGGACAACACGTCTACAGTAGAACATGTCAGCCGATTCCTGGCGCAGTGCGGGGAGGCATCGGCTGAAGAGCCCCTGAGGGTTAGGTTTTTTCCCCTATCACTATCTGGATCGGCTTTTACATGGTTCTCCTCATTACCGCCGAATTCTGTTCGGGGGTGGGCCGATCTGGAGAAACAGTTTCACAAATATTTCTTCGCTGGAATTCATGAGCTGAGACTGTCAGATTTGACATCGGTTAAGCAACGACTAGATGAAACAGTACCGGAATGCATTCAACGATTTCGGGATATCAGAAACCGGTGTTATAGTTTAAACCTGAGCGATGGGCATCTGGCCGATCTGGCTTTTCAGGGACTCTTGGCGCCAATCAAAGAGAGGTTTTCATCTCAAGAGTTCGAATCCTTGTCGCACCTGGTACAGAAGGTATCGGCTCATGAAAGCCGATTTCAAGAGGCGAAAAAGGACAAATACCAGAGGAGGGTTGCTCAGGTTCAAGTCTATTCATCAGGCTCAGATGATGAGGAATCCGATGCTGAGGTTGGATTGGCGGAGTGGGCCAGGAACAAGAAGTCAGTATCATGCCCGTGGGTCAAAGATATCGGCAAAGAGGAACGGTATGATTTCGATGTAAGCAAAGCCGATAAGATCTTTGACTTGTTGTTACAGGAAAAGCAAATACAATTGCCGCCAAACCACGTGATTCCATCAGCCGAAGAACTAAAGAAGAAGAAATATTGCAAGTGGCACAATGCGATATCGCACCATACTAACGAGTGCAAGGTTTTTCGGCAACAAATTCAGTTGGCTGTTGAGCAAGGACGAATCAAGTTTGAAGACAAAAAGCCAATGAAGATAGATGGGCACCCGTTCCCCGTAAACATGGTCTATGCGGGGTCATCATTAAGGGATCAAGCCGATGGAGCAAGACATCAAAGGTACAAGTCAAGGATTACTTCATCGGACATGATAGAAAAATACTCAAGATATGAAGAACAGAAGGGTGAACCAGAACGATATAATCCGCATTGGGACTGCCCGTTTTTTCATTTTTGCTGGGATCAAGGAATGAGGCTGCCATCGGCTGAGAATTGCCCTGAGTGTAGCCGTGCAATGGATCGCCATGATCAGCAGCAGAGGTTTTCACGAGATCGGCCGTTTGGGAAAAGAGCATCAGTTCATAGCCGACTAGGGCCGATCCGTGAAGAGTTTTTTGAAGAGGATGAAGAAGAAGCACATGAGAAATAGGTCCAGAATCCTCAGTGGTGTCCTAGCGGCATATTCACGAAGAATCAGAAGAGAAGGGCACAACGGTTACGACACCGAGAGCAAAAAGAAGAGCAGCGCCAAGATCAAGAGGAAGCCGATCATCGTCTCAAAAGGACCAAACAAGTCTGGCAAGTAAAGAGGAAGGACGATGAAGACGAATCGGCTCCAGTGAACATGGTTTTCTTTCTGCCCAGAGAATACAGAGCGTTCTCGTCAGACGAGGAGGGTGGAGAGGAAGTTTTCGCTCAGCTGACACTGCGACCTGACCAAGCTACATTTGATAAACCCGAGGAGTCAGAGCATCGGCACCTGAAGCCATTATACATCAGGGGCTACGTAAACGGAAGGCCAATGACAAAGATGTTGGTTGATGGAGGAGCAGCGGTTAATCTTATGCCTCAAGCCACATTCCGAAAATTGGGGAAGACTGCCGAAGATTTGATCAAGACAAATATGGTGTTAAAAGACTTCGGTGGGAATTCATCAGAAGCGAAAGCCGTATTAAACGTGGAGCTGACAGTAGGGAATAAGACATTACCCACCACGTTTTTTGTCATTGATGGAAAGGGGTCATATAGTTTGCTTCTCGGCAGGGACTGGATTCACGCGAACTGTTGCGTGCCTTCGACAATGCATCAATGTCTAATACAGTGGCAGGGAGATCAAGTTGAGGTGGTGCTAGCAGATCGGTCGACCAATATTGCCATGACCGATCTACCAGTCTGGGAAGCTGATGGTGTTGACTGCCTATCTGGGAGAATTTGGGAAGGAGATTACCTCAAGGTTACTAGCCAGGGGATACAGCCGATCCAGCAAGTCGGCTCCGAATTGTTACTCTGATGGGATCTATTGAAGACTTCGAGGGGAAACTGGGGCGAGGATTTACGTCGGCTGATGATTTGGAAGAGATCGATATTGGACCAGGAGATAGGCCAAGGCCGACGTACATAAGCAAAAAATTAGGTCCTGAGCTACGAGAGGAATTGATAGTACTGCTGAAGGAACATCGGGATTGTTTTGCCTGGGAGTACCATGAGATGCCAGGATTGAGCCGATCGATTGTTGAACATCGGCTGCCTATTAAACCAGGGTATTGGCCATTCAAGCAGGCTCCAAGAAGGTTCAAGGCAGAATTATATGAGCCGATCAAGGCGGAGATCACAAGGTTATATGATGCCAAATTCATAAAACCATGCCGATACGCTGAGTGGGTTTCTAATATCGTCCCGGTGGAGAAGAAAAATGGGAAATTAAGGATATGTATTGATTTCCGGGATCTAAATAAAGCTACCCCTAAGGATGAATACCCAATGCCGATAGCGGATCTGCTGGTGGATGCAGCCTCAGGTCACAAGATTATCAACTTCATGGACGGCAATGCAGGATACAATCAGATTTTTATGGCCGAAGAGGATATACACAAGACTGCGTTTTGATGTCCTGGAGCTATCGGCTTGTATGAGTGGGTAGTAATGACTTTTGGGTTAAAGAGTGCCGGTGCGACTTATCAAAGAGCGATGAATTATATATTTCATGATCTCATCGGCTTGTTGGTGGAAATCTACATTGATGATGTGGTGGTTAAGTCTAAAAGTGGGGAAAGCCATATAGCCGATTTACGAAGAGTGCTGGAGAGGGCCAAGAAATACGGACTGAGAATGAATCCCAATAAGTGTGCTTTTGGTGTATCGGCTGGGCAATTTTTGGGTTTTATGGTTCATGAGCGAGGGATTGAAGTTAGTCAGCGAAGTATCAGAGCCATTAAGACTACAGAGCCACCAAGCAACAAGACAGAGTTGCAATCATTGATCGGCAAGATTAATTTTGTGAGAAGATTTATATCAAATTTATCAGGAAGAATTGAGTCTTTCACACCGTTATTAAAGTTGAAGGCCGATCAAGAATTTGTGTGGGGGGCAGCGCAGCAGAAGGCGTTCGACGAGATCAAGAATTATCTTAGTTCCCCACCTGTTTTGATTCCGCCGCAGAAAGGAGTGCCGTTCAGGTTATACTTGTCGGCCGATGAGAAGTCCATCGGCTCTGTTTTGATCCAAGAATTTGAAGGCAAAGAGCGAGTTGTATTCTATCTAAGTAGGAGACTTCTAGATGCTGAGACGAGATATCCTGCGGTGGAGAAGTTATGCTTATGTTTATATTTCTCGTGTACAAAGTTAAGGCATTACATCCTATCGGCTGAGTGTACAGTAGTTTGCCAGGCCGATGTGGTCAAATATATGTTGTTGGCTCCAGTCTTGAAAGGGCGAGTTGGCAAGTGGATTTTTGTCTTGACACAGTTTGACTTGAGGTATGAATCGGCTAAGGCGATTAAGGGACAAGCAGTGGCCGATTTTATTGTACAGCACAAAGGGTCTCACGAAGATTATGCGGAGCCGATCCCATGGACTTTATTTTTTGATGGATCGGTTTGCAAGCACGGATCTGGTATCGGTTTAGTTATTGTATCGCCTCGGGAGGCAAGTTTTGAGTTTGCTTTTACGATTAAGCCTTATCGGACTAATAATCAAGCAGAGTACGAGGCGGTGCTGAAAGGACTTCAACTCTTGAGGGAAATAGGAGCCGATATCGTAGAGGTTATTGGTGATTCTTTGTTGGTGATCAAGCAGTTATCTGGAGAATATGAGTGCAAAGATGATGTTTTGAGGTCATATTATGAAGAATGTATGGATTTATTGAAAGATTTCAAGATGGTGTCAATAGATCATATTCCCAGGGAGCAGAATTTAGAAGCCAATGATCTTGCACAGATTGCTTCAGGATATCGGCTGAATAGGCAGGTTGAGATGGAGGTAGCCGATATTGATGTCCAGAACAAGGCCGATGACTGGAGACATGAGATAATTGATTACTTGCGAAACCCGTCGCAGTCCGTTTCCAGGAAGATTCGGTATAAAGCTACTAAGTATGTGCTACTTGATGGGGAGTTGTATTATCGGACGTTTGAGGGAGTTCTGCTTAGATGCCTGGATTTGGAAGAAGCCAAAGTGGTTATGTGTGAAGTGCATGAAGGCATCTGTGGGACTCATCAATCGGCTCATAAGATGAAGTGGTTGTTGAGAAGAGTAGGGTATTTTCGGCCGACAATGCTGGAAGATTGCTTTAGGTATTATAAAGGATGTCAAGATTGTCAGAAGTTTGGAAATATACAGCGGGCACCAGCATCGGCTATGAATCCTATCATCAAACCATGGCCGTTCAGAGGTTGGGGAATTGATATGATCGGCCAGATTTTTCCTCCATCAAGTAAGGGACATAAGTTTATATTGTCGGCGACAGATTATTTTACCAAGTGGGTGGAAGCGATTCCTTTGAAGAAAGTTACGTCCAGGGAAGCGGTCGAGTTTGTAAAGGAGCATATTATTTATCGGTTTGGGATTCCTCAGACAATAACTACTGATCAGGGGTCCATCTTTGTGTCTGATGAGTTTCAACAATTTGCTGCCAGTATGGGAATCAAGCTATTAAATTCGTCGCCTTATTACGCTCAGGCCAATGGACAAGCAGAAGCTTCTAACAAGAGTTTGATCAAGTTAATTAAGCGGAAAATTGATGAGCAGCCACGGCGATGGCATACTACATTGGCCGATTCACTATGGGCCTATCGGATGGCATACCACGGATCTACTCGGGTGCCGCCGTATCAGTTGGTATATGGACATGAGGCAGTTTTACCATGGGAGACTAACATCGGCTCTAGGAGAATTTCTTTGCAGAATCAGTTGACAGCCGATGATTATTATAACTTGATGACAGATGAACTTGAAGATTTGGCTCAGAATCGGTTAAGAGCGTTGGAAAGGATCAAGGAAAATAAGGCTAGGGCAGCTCGGCATTACAACAAAAAGGTGGTGAATAAGTAGTTTGCCGAGGGAGGTCTTGTGTGGAAGTTGATTTTGCCGATTGGGTCCAGAGATAATAAGTTCGGGAAGTGGTCGCCTAATTGGGAAGGGCCCTATCGGATTAATCGTTGTGTGCCTGGTAATGCTTATATGTTAGAAGATCTCAATGGGATAGAATTTGCTAAAGCGCTTAACGGAAAATACCTCAAGAAGTACTACCTAGCGTGTGGATTGATTCTTAATCGGTTAAGTATGACTGATTTCTAAGTAATTCGGAAAGCCGGTGTTTTTTTTACATCGCCTAAAGACAGCCGATATCAGTTGATATCGCCTTTAGATCAAAACAAGCAAAAAATTATCAAGGTTGAAAGAGATAAGTAGCAGAGCCGATCAGATTATATGACAGCAGAAGGATGGTCGGCATGTTCCAGAAAATCGTCAGTTACAAAGGTTTAAAGATTTACAAGAATTTTTGGATCACTTCAATTGCTCGCAGGCGGATCTGATCAATCTCATTGATAGCACGGATGTCATCTTCATCAGAGCTCGGGATGGTCTTCAGGTTCTTGCGCCGATGAATGACTTGACGTACTATCGCTGCAACCTTGGCCTCTTGGTCCTGGACAGCTTGCGGTAGGCCGATTAGTTGGGATTCTGTTGCTGTGAGGTCTTTGCGAACTTTTTCAAGTTCTGCCAGCAAATCGGCCTCCTTTTTCTTCAGCTGGTCTAACTTAGGTTGGAGCTCTTGGGGGGCAGCGGCCATATCATCAAGCTTTTTCTTCTCTGCTTGGGCTAATAGCCGATCGGCTTGGATGTCTTCGGTGGTCTTCTGTTGGTCAGCGCGATCGGTTATGCGCTGTCTGAGTTTGATGAGTTTGAATCTGTGGGATTCCAAGTATGCTGCAGGGGTCAATGCATCAACAAGTTCTTCGGGCAGGTGGTGTTCAATGTCTGCAAATCTTGCCCGGATTGGCCCACAGTCTTCTACCAGTGCGTCGATCGGATTTTCCAGCCGGCTGATGATGCTCGTTAAGTACTTGCGCACGTCGGCTGGGAAGGACGGTTTGGAGGCCGCACTGGTGGTCGTAGCTTCTTCTACCTCTAGATATTGACCGATGTCAAAAGGGAACAAGTCGGCCAAGGACTGCAAGGTTGACATCGGTGAAGCGATCAATAAAAGATTAGAAGCAAAATTTGAGCATAAAAAGGTTACCTGAGGAAGGACATCAGCAGCTTGAGTGACATCGGCTTCGGGAGGATGAATGGGCTGTTCTTCGAGGGGGCCGATGTCAGCCAATGGAGTAGGGACAGTATCATCAGCAACCAGAGGACTTGGTGCTGAGAGGGGAGTAGCTGGAGAAGTCATCGGCTCAGCGCTTGGAGGGACGTCAGAGGGATGATGAGGTTCTGGAGCTGATGGTTCAAGCTGAAAAAGGATTTGGTAAGATAAAATAAGGAAGTGGATGATAATAATAATAAGGCTTGGCGCATACCTGAGGGGACGAAGGAGCCGATGTGGTCTGGGGAGAAGATGGCATCGTGGCAGCAACATCGGCATCGGTCTTCTGTTTCTTTGAGAAGGGGCGATGTGCTAACTTCTTACGTTTTTGGCCCATCGGCCGAGGCGCCTTGAGAAGAGCCGATGGAGATGGAGCATCACGCCCTAAGTTTGGGGTGGCCGATGGAGGTTGATACTGGATCAGCCGACCGCTGTTGCTTGTTCTTGGGGGTTCGACGCTGGCGGCCTGCAAAATTAGAGGTGAGAGTTGGTTGAAGAAGGCGATTAAAGCTTGCAGGTGTTACCTCGTCTTCGGATTCAACATAGTCGGCATCCAGACGGGAACAGTAACAGGCGGGTGCTAAGCAGAATAGATGTTTCTTCCATTCTGACCACCATCGGACAAAGAGCTTGGTGTTGGCAGTGCAGATGAACACCTCGGTGGCGGCGCCTAGCAGGAGGGAGTCTGTCAAAGACCGCAGCTGATCATATTCCAGGGCGCTGCTGACCGTGCCTCGAGCTTGAAGTTTGTTGATGAAGAAGAGGCCGATGGGAAGTTGCCCAAGACCAAACTGGCGAGAGCCGACCGATGGATGATAAAACTCATATGAAGGCTGTGATCGGCCCAGAGAGAAGCCAGTTGGAAGCAGACAGGGGGTGATGGCCGATAGGAAGATGGCCTTGGATTCATCGTTGTCCAGAGCTTTGAGCGGGTCGAAGTTGGAAGGCATCTCAAATGATGATGCGTCATTGTACGCAAACCAAAGAGTGACATCCCTGGTAAAGCCGTAATAAAACCCCTTGAACCACTGACTAACTTCAGCGGGGGTTATCTTGCCGCTAGAAAGGGCCGATGCATCTTTGCCCATAGAGATGCATCGGCGGTAAACAGGGTCTTGATCTTCTGGGTAATCGGCCGGGAAGGATTGCTTGAGGAGAGAGGTTTCTGGGATAGCCTTGGAGGTATAAATATTGAGCCAGAGCTGAACAAACCACCAAGGACCCCCAATGTGGCCGACGGGCTGGCCAGCCGATAGCTTAGTTGCCACCTGGTGAAGTAGTTGGTAGGTGGCGCCAAGGAGATAGTGCCCCAACGGAATTTGTTTCCTATCGGCCAAGCACTCTGCCAGGCATTGCATAATGGTCGTCAGGCCGAGGGTTGCACCACCAAAGACGAACCGTTCCAACCACAAGTTCAGAAAAGCGACATGCTCCCGATCATCAACCGGTCCAGTTCCTTTGTTGTGGAGAGATATATACCTGGACCAGCCACCGATGTTTTTTGTTTGAAGCCGGTGAGCAGGCTTGAACCGGAGTTTGAAGGGGTTGATGTAGCTTGTCGTATCCAGGCAGGTGAGCATGGTCACGTCCAGCAAAGTGGGGGTCATCGGCCCATGCCCGAACATGAAAGCATTGAGAGCATCAGACCAGTAGTATGAGGCCGATGCAAGTAGGGACTCGTTCCTTTCCATATCAGCCAGGGAGAGATTGATGCAGTGGCCGATGTGAGGTTCTTCCCAATAGGTCCTCTTTGCAGCCGATACCCTGAGGTACCAATCTCTCCACCCGGACAGCTTACTCGGCCCTGATCTGAAGCTGTTGGTCCAGTCACTGACCAACATAGCCGAGTTCTTGAAGGGAACGCGTTGGGTTTCGGCACCGATGAAATCGGTGGGATCTTCGCTGCCCATGGGGCCATGATAGAAAAAGCTGGGGTAATCGGCGGCCGGAATCAAGATCTGGGCTCTAAGATGCTACAGTAAACAAGAACATGACGAAGAACAGATGAAAAACGGAGCAGATCGGGTTCATATAGATTGCAGATTAGGGGAAAATAATCGGGTGAGAAGATTACCTCAGGAACTGCAGATGCCGATGCCATCGCGGGAGTAGGAGAAGTTGCAGGGATCGACGGCCGTAGCAAAAGGTTGCAATGAATCGTCTGGATTCGCTAGAGCTTGGTGGGGATTTGGAAGATGAAGCGGTGGTGCTCTGGTGATGTGAAAGCATAAAAAAGGCGAGGAGACGAAGAGTTTTTATAGAGGTGTGACAACTGAGCGGGAATCGAGGCCGTTGGCACTGTTTCAAACATTTATGGCAAGTGAGCTATCTTGGGCCGCCTCGGTATGGGATGAATCTGGAGGCCCAGAATAGAAGAATTTCGAAGCCCTATTGAAGAACTCCGAAATTGGGGGCATGTGTTAACGCCAAAATTTGGTAAGGCCCTGTATTAGATTCGGTCAAATGAGAAATTGCAGTCAACTGACGGAGAAGAGACCGGAATCGGAAAGGAGCCATGAAGACCGTTATTTGGCAATTATTTACTGTACATATTAATTAGGCAGATGATTATCTTTAGGAAACCTGACCTCGTGTCCGGTCAGGATTAGTTAGCGTTTTCTATTATAGATAGGAAATTGTATACCGTGTCCTATAAGGACTCATGTAACTCGGGGTATATATGCGTATGCCCGGGGACCTTGTAAATCATCAACCACAGATCAATACAAAATTCGGCGCATCGCCACCCTTTCGACGGGATCCTGCTTCTCGAGCCGGGCTGCATCGGTTAGGTCCGAACTCCTGCGAGAGGGTAAGTGTCGTCACCCCGGCTACCAATCGGCTAGGACTTCCTCGGTTAGGTCCGATATTCTAGTCGGTTTATGGTAGTCGGCTTACCACGATATATTTAGTTTATCTATGGCTGCATCAGTTCAGTTTGACCTCATAGATTGATTAGGTATATCACATCACGCGTGCGTAGATTGTATCGGCTTACTGGGAGCGGTTTATCATCAGTTTGTGCTGCATCGGTTAGGTCCGACCTACTAAACTGCTAGCGATAAACCGATCCTGTTAAGCCGATGCTTTATGCGCAGACGTCTTATCGGGGTGTATAGCTGGTAAGTTATCTTCATCACGATCGCATTCTATTTATCGGCCCATTGAGGTATTGTTATCATTGTCGGTCTGTGCTGCAACGGTTGGGTCCG
This sequence comes from Oryza meyeriana var. granulata, assembly GCA_003991445.1. Taxonomy (NCBI): domain Eukaryota; kingdom Viridiplantae; phylum Streptophyta; class Magnoliopsida; order Poales; family Poaceae; genus Oryza; species Oryza meyeriana. Next base: position 158,799 of record RYFJ01000383.1, read on the forward strand.
ATCTACTAGACTGACGATAATAGCTTTACTCTTGACGAGCCGATGGTGTTGTGCGATGGTGTTATCGGAGTGCTTAGCCGATAAGTTATCTGTTAAAACCGACTACATTTATTCATTGTCTTATTCTATACTCGCTCTGTTCAGTAGTCGGCTGGCTCATCAATTGTCTATTATTTATGTTATTACACGTCTTATCACATATTCTTGCCTGTATTATTGTTACGGTCGGATGAGGACTGGTCGATTGGTTTATATTGCCGATCCAAGTACAAGTACAAGCAGGTTCCTGGGCATGACCCTAGGTGAAGACCCGGGCACGAGCTTAGGTAAGGACCCGGGTACGGGCCCGGATAGCGGACAAAGACTCCGGGAGCCGACAGGAGCAAAGGGCCCGGGCACGGGCACATTTTTACGACAATATCAGTAACACTAAACTATGATCGGCTAGGATTTATCTGGTTTATTTATCTACACATCCTGCATGTTTACTTTACCAAGTTTATAGCCGGTTTTCGAGTACCCCTTCTATGATCGGCTAGCATGATACTTGATTATTATTACGCTATTATTCCTGCCGTCATCGGCTTTAAGCCGATGTATAAGTGCTACAGTACGTATCGGCCATCGGCCGATGAGTTGAGTCCAAGCCGGCTTCCAGCCGATTGGTTCACGAATTTAACATTCCTTTCTCCTTGTCAATTACAGGGTCAAATTGACTGGCACGCCTACGAACCTCAAACTTTAGGACCTGCACTGGAGTGAAGCAAATCTCCCCGGCCTTCACGTGTCACCCAGACGCCGGACGGCCCCCGGCGAGTTTTCGGCATCAACAGGAGTGAACCATCCGCTCATAACAGCTAGCTAGCGAAAAGGCCTGAAGAAGGCGAAGCTAGGATTAAACAAAAAAACAAGGCTAAATATAGGGCAAAACAGGAAAAAGGCGACAAAAAAGCAACCTACCTTGGTCAACAAGCCGTGAAGTGACAACATGGCCTCGTCAAAGTCAAAGCGATCGTCGATGACCAGCTGGACGGCAAGAGGCGAAACCAGCAAAGTCAGCCCACCGACAAACAGGCGTAGCTCGTCGTGGCAGGCGAAGTCCTCAACCGCGAAGTTGGCCACTGGGAGGACGCCATCGAAGGTGGAAACTATTGCTGTTGGCTGTCCACCCGTCTCCATGGCCCCATGCCGGCTGCTGGTCCCAGTCTCAGATGTCCTGCCGGGTAGCACGTGCTCCAACACCTCTTTGCTCGCCTCGCCAATGTTGTATCTACGTCCTCAACCCGTGGCGGGGGTTCCGGCTGCACCTACTTCGCCAACGGGCTCTTGTGCTTCGGCGAAGATGACTCTAAGTCGCTGAACGTAGACCCAAGAATTACCAGGGCGAAGTGGAAGTGAGTGGGCCGGCCCACGCTTCTGGGCTGGGCAGCAGCCGCTGATGACCCGGTAGCGTCGGCTTTGGGCCCATGAATGGGAGAAGGCCTAGTCCCCGCCCTGCCGCTAATCGGCCTAACGGGGTTAGGGCTAGGGGTATTGCCCATGGACCTGCCTAACGTCATCCTCGTGGCCCCGGTGTCAGTGTCCCCCCGTTGCCATCTTCGTCGTCGTCGTCGATGACCAGCGGGGTCGAGGGACAGACAGCCCAAAGCGGCTGCACCATCTTTGCTGGTGTGCGGATAGGGCCGGCCACATTGCTGGCCACCCTCTTTCTCTTCTTCCCTGCGGCATCCCCATTGCCCTCTTCAGCCTGGGGTGTGGACGGGGTTCTCGTGCGGGGGGACCTCTTCGCGAAGCCACATACAAACGCGGTTCGCTCTTCCTCCCTTGACAAACTTCATGATTTCCCCGTACTCCTTCGGGCTAAGGTCACCGACGAGCTACCTTGCCAACTTCTCCACGTTCCATAAAGGGACAACTACATATCTACCAAAGTCACCTAGATCAGAACAAGTCGAACTGAATTCGATAGGCAAGCAAAGAAGAAACAAGGGATGAGGCTTGGCGCTTACCGAGGCGGTCGTCAGGGACAGCGATGGCGGGGAGGTCACAGATCTGGTTGTCCGCGGTTGATGGTGATGTTCCACACCACGCCAACGGTTCACCCCATCATAATAAACTCTTCGATGAAGTCCTGGACGCTGAGCCGGCTTGCTATGGCTCAAAGGAGCTGGCAGCGGGCTTCCAGCGTGCCGGTCGAAGCCACCTTTAGGCGAGCATTGAAGTTGGGGATGCCCATGGAGGGCCGAAGGGCCCTGAACTCATCAGAGTCGACGGCGAAGGATATCCTGTGGTAGAACCACCGCTTCATCCACAACTTCTCCCACTTCGGCATCGAAGCAAGGACGGCCCACAAGTCGGCTTGGTCGGGCCATGTGATGAAGTTCATGCTGCCGAAGATGCTTTTCTTCAATCCCGCCGGTGTCGCCACCATCTTGCTATACAGCGCAGCATGGTGGACGATGGCGAAGAGGTCGGCGGTCAGTGCGAACTCTTGTGTCCGGGACATCCACTCAAAGACGGTGACCCAGACAAAGGCACTTTGGCTCAAGCTATGGTAGCTCAGCTGAACGTGCGAGCACCTCGGGGAGCAGGTCGCAGCAAGAGAAGCGAAGCTCGGCGTCGAAGTAGGCGGCAAAGACCATGATCTTGTCATCATGTTGCGCGGGGACAACATCTCGCTAGCGCATGCAAGCCCCTCTGAGAGCACGCCCCAGGTGCAGAGCTCATCGATATCGGATTGGCGTACTAGAGAAGGGCCGAGAAACACGGGGTTATTAGCATCGATCGAACCCGGGTCCACTCCGCCTGCCTTCGCTGGGTCCCGTTTGTGTGGCACCATCAGAGCCAAGATGGGCGAAGAGGTGCTGGTCGAACGCAAAAAGAAGTGAATGACAAAGAAAGAGTAGAGAGCAAGGTGTGAGAGTGAGCAGGAGCGCAGTGGCGAGTGGATCAGGAGCAATGTGCCCTAGTTGGCTGCTGGGGGTGGCTATATATAGACAAGGTGCCCTAGCGCCAACCAATGGCAGGTAGACACGTGGTGCCTCGAAAGGCGAACAGTCGCGGCCCCAGCATCGGCACTGACAGTATGACACGTGGCACCTAGGGAAAACGACGCATGGTGTCTCAGAAGGTGAACTGTTGCATTCCCAGCTTGGCTATTAAGTGGGCTGACACGTGGCGACATATGGCTGACACCACGCCGCCACCGCGGCGACACGTGGCACCATCAAAAAAATTACACGTGGCAAGACCTCATGCCAGGGAGGAGGGCCTCGAAGGCCCCATTTTCTTTCCTTCGCCTCACTTGGGCAAAGCACCATAACGAAGGACCATGACCTCCGCCAGAAGGTCTTGAGCTAAACTCGGCTGAAGTAGGGATGGCAAGTGGCCTGCCTCTTGTCAGGAACTGTATCCACAAGCTCGGCTGAGTCCCAGCTCACGCTTGCATGTGAGGGGCTTGTTGGAGACAGGCCGCAGCCCCTTTGGACCACAGCCCCTTTGGACATCTCAAGACCGAAGGCCTACAGGTCGTAGTCCCTTCGGACAGCTCAAGACCAAAGATCTGCAGGCGAGGAGCCCAACACGGGCGAAGGACGCAATGCGTCAAGTGAAGACGAAGGGCCCAAAGGCGGAGAGCACTGCATGCAAGGTGAAGCTGCTATAGGATGGCGAAGACCCTTGACCAGAGGTGGAGAGACTAAGCACCAGGCAAAAGCTAGAGCGATTGAAGGCTTGGACAAGCAAGCGAGGCCCAGCAGCGAACCACTAAGCCTACTGAGAGCGCATCAGCCCAGAAGGCCAAAAAGCCCATTAAGGAGACAGCCATATAGTGGCCGACAGCCGATAAGGGCTGGTGAACAGGAAAAGACGCAAATACCCCTATAGCTGTCCCTATTAAGGGGCCATAATGTAATACCACCTATAAATGAAACACTAGGGCCTGTAAGTGAGCCCCTAGGCCAATAAATAGGCACCTAGGTCACTGTAATGGCAAGGTTTTTTGAGATTAATACAGAGATTTACTATCTCTGTCCACACTCAGAATCCATTGTTGTGTTCTTCGATAATAGTTTATAACAAAATTAGGAGTCCACACAAACTTGGGAAATACCAAAATAAGAGTAATAAGAGTTGACAGTGTTAGAAGTTAGAACTGGACATTGGAAAATGACAGGTTGTAAGAGATCTTTTGAACTCCCATTCAGATATTAATATAGTGAGATTGAAATGCTCAAAGCATCAACTATGTAGCTGAATATTGGCATTTAGTGAATCATAAAATCTAACCAACGCGCACGCCCTAATTAGTCTTATCGTGCGACGGAACGATGCCCGTCCGATCAATGTGATGGAAAACGAGGTGCCCGATCTTTCGATGAGACAGATAAGTATTGATTTCAGTGGAGCTAGCCCTGGTGATCCGACTACAAACGCACAACATCGCTTGCGCCTTAGCAATCGCTGAATCAATCTCTGAGATGTTATTGACCTCGCTAGAGACGCGATCAACTTGAACACGAAGTTCAATCCCTACGAGCAATCGAAGAACTAGCAAGAATAAGATGTAAGCAATCTAATATTGTGAATATGAATGAAGCATAAATTGTATTGCGAATCACAAAGTTGGGATTCCGGAGCTATCTTGACAAGTGGTCGTCTGACACAACTGAAGAGCAAAAGTTTGCACATGGCTAAACCTAAACTCACGAATCCAAATCCTAGCAAGGGAGGCGGTGGCTCCTAAATAGGGAGACGACCAGGGGGGGAGTCCCATGTGCATGCCTTAGGGTTACAAGGCCCATGGGCCCAAGTGGGGATGGCGCAGCACCCTTTTGACTCGGACTTAGGAACCAATGTAGATTGTTTTGATAATTGCAGCTGGCTCGTATGGAATTTGAAGATGAAATTAGATCCATTGGAAAGTAGACTTCATAAGCTTTTCATTAAGTATAAGAACATCCCAAACGGAGTCTGTATGATGAAGTTATGCCCGTTTGAACTTGGTACCATCGCAGCAGTTTGAATCTGATTCTAGAACGAGTCCAACTCGAATTCTTGCTTGACTTGGTCCCTTTCCTTCATCCTTTCCCAGATTCCTAATCACAATTAAATCATTTGCATTAGGTTGTAGACTATTCTCAATAACTTATGAACCTAAGAATAAATTCACCTAGTAATTAAGTTGACGAGCACGAGCTTGAGTAAGTGGTCCTTATTGTGGATGAGCTGTATCTATGGAAGGGATGTCCTCATCACAATGCATGAGCAACACAATGTGAGAAGCATGAGCGCTAGCTTGAAGATCAGCCAAAAGCCATGAGACCAACATGCCATTTTCACATTAATTGGTTTGCTAGTTTCCCTCTTGCACTGTTTTCTTGGATGTCATGTGTAGATGACGCTTGCATTTTTTTCAGCTACATTTGAATAGTAAGTAGTACTTGGCTTGTCTTTTTCATGGTATTCATCTTTTTTATATACTTTAAAGATTAATATTATGTAGTTGTTTAAAAGTAAATGTAACAATGTTTAGAAGTAATTTATACAAATATTAAAAGTAACTATATAATGTTTTAGATCCAATAGTTACATAAACATTTGCTTGAAGTAATTACACATGTTGTACACTCAGAAACATATGCACTCTATCTCAATGCTCGGAGAAAATAATAACATAAGTAACTCTTCATACTATTAGAAGTAACTTATGTTGAGGGAGTCAAAACAAGAAGCTCTTGAAAGTAAATCTAATAATACAAGTTTAAAAAGTATAATGTGTATAGACTGATGAAGTAACGAAACATGGCAAGAGAAGTAACTCTTGTCAGCATTAAAAATAACTACAGTGCTTTAGGAAGTACATTTAGTGAAATCTAAAAGTAATTTACATAAATCATAGAAGTAACTACATGTGGATATAGCAAATATTGCTTCCTTGATTGAACTCGTTTTTTTTGTCTTAATTGTTGTTTTACCAAGGTAGGAAAACCTGATTTCTACAGTGTAAGAGCATCTCTAGCAATAGTCTCCATTTTAGAGACCCCAAAGGCCAATTGAGGGCTGCCCTCATTTCCTTTGGACCCTAAAAGTACTTCCAACTCCAGCAACCACCCTCATTTCTCAGCCCCCATTTCTTTTTCTCTTCTATTTCACAATACAATCTATGTTTATGCTAGTTTAACACTATAATAATTGAACATAAATATTTATAATGCATAGAATTCATCCATATACAAATTCATAATTTGAAAACACCACAATTCAAATGTTAAATTCAAAATTTTCAAACATGGAAATGACATATCATACATGCAAATATTCAATACAACAAATAGTCCATAGAAGTGGTTCAATAGTACTAACAAACAAAAGAAAAATTGCATTTTGTGATTTAATAGATGGGTTTCATAATTCTACAACCAATCCACAAAATGCATCCACTTGCATCAATTTCTCTACAAATTCCACAATTTTTCCACAAATCAATTGAAATAAGAAAAAATATTTTACCTTGATATGTGGAGAAATCGTCAGCCAGGGAGGAGCACCAGCTAGAGGAGGAGACTACCAGGGAGGAGCGCTCTAGGGAGGGCCACTAGGGAGGAGGGGGTGCTGGGGAGGAGGGGCGTCAGGGAGGGGGACCAGCAGGGAGGAGTGCCACTGGGAAGAAGGGTACTAGCAGAGGAAGACAATGCCGTGCTGGGGAAAAAAAGGAGGCACGCGCTGCGAAATTTCTCTCGTGCCTCCCAACCGTGGATGGGGGTTGTGCAGTAGAGTCCCTAGGACTAGGGGGCTAGGGGGTGATTGGGTCCTCCCTATTTTGGGGGCCCTAATAAGGACCCTATTGGACCTTTTTTTTTATGTCAACACCTAAAAATAGTTTAGGGACTTTGTTTGGGGCCCTGCTGGAGATGCTCTAAGATGTATTTTCTACACGGCAGTCAGCAGATAAACTCTTACTTAGCACGGTGGTTAGGAGAACTTGGGCTGATTTTGTGGGGACGTGGACAACATGGGCACTGTGTCGCTGGTTTAGTCTATCCAGTGACTGGGCACCGTGTAGTTGGCTATTCCACTTTTGTTATTCTGTCTCCTAGCTTCTCCTAAGGTTGTTTGACCTCTCCTAAGGGAAATTTCTTGAGAGAGGTCTAGGAGGATCTTGTGCACTTGAGGATGGACACGGATCTGCTGTTTGGAGCATGTTACTATTAGAGGGTGACCTTCTAGACTGTTAGGTGTCGCCCACGAGCTTCCTAAAGTTGTGGATTGTCCCAGGCAAGTTTATGAGGGTGGACCTCGCCTCTAAGAGGAAAAGAGGTAACTTTGAGTGGATACCAAGTTGATCTTCGTGGTCACTTGGTGAGGCAAGGGGTTAATCAAGACTCGGCTCTCTGGAGCTCCTCAACGGAGACATAGGATCTTAGTGATCCGAACTTCGGATAAAAATCTCTTGTGTCTCTCTCTTGCTTGTCCCTTTATTGTGTTTCTTTCATCTCTGTACCTGCTTGGATCTTGTCTCTGTATACTTGTTTAGATTAGGGTCGTTTCTTGTTAATTTATTTCTTTTGAAGTGGCTTGTTAGAGTCATCTTCACCAGGTCGAAGGCCCCGAGGTTCTTGGCCGGACCATCCGACCAGCCCTCTCAGCCAGCCCGAAAGAGCCAATCGGAGGCTCCTACCAGTATTTTACCGCTGCATTTGAAGAATTTTTAGGAACGCCTATTCACCCATGCCCCTCTAGGTGACATCTACGGGCTTTCAATTGGTATCAGAGCCTAAGCTCCTGATAAGCTTCACCGCTTGGAGTTGATTCAAGATGTCGACCGATAAGGTGATTGATTCAACAGAGGTTCAAGAAGGTGGAGATGGCTCAACTAGCAAGTCGAGTGGAAAGAAGGGAGTCTCTATTGACCTTGATTACAACAAGTTTATCCCTTCCCCTCAGCAATTTGTCTCCGTGTCTTTCGGACACGCTCCCCATTTTGACGGGACATGCTATAGCGCGTGGAAGCACAAGATGAAGTTGCATCAATCTCTTTGCATCCTAGTGTATGAAAAATTGTGTGCACAGGTGTGTCGGATGCAACGAAGGAGGAAGAAGATCCTACACCAGCTCAAGAGGCTCTCATCCACCACAATGCTCAAGCCGCAAGCATCATCCTCAACTCTTTGAGCCCTAAGGAGTTCAACAAGTTGATCAACTTGAGGAGGCCAAGGAGATTTGAGATATGCTTCAATTAGCACATGAAGGATCCCCGGCGTGCGAGAGTCGAAGATCGAGTTGCTTGAAGGGCAACTTGGGCGGTTCGTGATGGAGGATGATGAGACGCCACAAGAGATGTATGACCACATGATGGTTATTGTCAACAAGATTTGAGGTCTTGGTGGTGAGGACATGACCGATCATGTGGTCGTCACGAGGCTTCTCCACGCGATCACCCCAAGAAATCTCACTTTGGTTACTCTTATCCAGGAGATGGAGAACTTCAAGAGGCTCACCCCAAGCAATGTCCTTTCAAGGATCATCTCACATGAGCTCTTGGAGGAGGAAGACAAGGAGGTCAAGCAACTCACCAAGAACACTGCAATAGCCAACAACAAGGAAGTTGCGTTAAAGGCCAAGAAGGAGAAAACCTCAAGCCTCAAGCTCGCAATTTCCATCCAAAATTTTGGTGCTTTATTGTGTGAAAATCCTCGTCCAGAAATCAACCGAGGCACAAATGACAAAGTTGATAACAAAGTAATTGTTTACAGAACCAAAGTATTTACTACAGAGACGAATGGCACCTCTCAAACTAATAAAATTCTAACAGCGGAAATAAACTACGACGACGTGATGACACCCACTCCATGCACTTGACCAGGCTCCCGCTTAGTCCTCCAATAAATTCTCGCTGAAGTACTCTTCTGACAGATGATTGTTGATTGCAAGGTGAGCACATGAAATACTCCGCAAACCACACAACAAATATGCAAGTGCACAGGATAACGAAGGATGGCATAATATGGCTCAATTTGTATAAATAGCATTTAACAAAGCATTTAAGAAAGTAATAAAATATTAATTATTAAACAACATTAATTAATACTATAACGCTCGCCAGAATGGTATAGGCCCAACCACTCCAACCTGGAGTTAAACATATTCCACCATTCAATAATCAAAATTTAAGTAGTGTGGGACTAATAACAGAAAACATTGCTAGGCCTGCCCATTAACCACGGGCACGACTATTCGAATAGTTTTGCTCTGGCCAGAGGTGTACCAATTTACCCACAAGACATAACTCTACAATGCATCACTGTCCACCTCATTACCACCATGGTACCTCGGAAAGGAGTTGTGACAAGACCCTCCATGTAACCTGCACAACAAGAGAGCCACCCGCTGGACCACCAGTCTCCGGTAGGATTGATCAGGTTCCTAGACAAGGAGATGGCCCAACGCCCAAGATATGGACTTATTGACACAGCCATGGTGGTCTTATTGATACAGCCACAACACACCGTGGGGCCTCCGGTTGAATAGACTACACTTTAGTTCCTGCTATTACCCATTCTAGCTTGTGGTTAGCACGAGTGTTGCTTCGCAACAAGTAGTTCGCGAACCGGTCCTTAATTGTCATGAGCGCCACTAGCAACATTCACAACCCTGGTTTTTACAACCCACCTCTTAATCAGATTTTAGTAGTCCATTAAGTTATCCTCACACGACCATAGTCGTGAACTGAATCATCATTTCATGTGAACTAAATATTGTAACCAAGGTTAGAGTTATAGCCCATAAGTTATTCTATAGTTTCTAAGCATGGCTAAGCAGGATCCTAAAATTATTCTAGCTAATCAATAAATAAAGCTAGCTAGTCATATTTGTCCCATAGGTACAAAACAGGTAAACAAGTCATTAAGGCTATAACCAAGGATAAAGGCTTCCCTTTTCGATGACATTATAAAAATAAAATGCACAGTTGAAGTAAAGGAAAGCTTTAAACATAGGAATAATATGCTTAAAGGTGTTGAGGAATTTGTGTGACTTGCCTTGTTGCTCTGCACAAGCCTCTGAACTCTCCTCGAGATAATGCGACTCTTTCAGAACATCGACGGCTAAAGGCAATAAACAAAAACGAGAAAAACAGTATATAAGCACACATGAACAGTAAAATATTATATTTTTAATGTGTAGATATTGATTTTTAAAGAATTTTGCAAGTTGAATCACCCCAAACAGAGGTTGGATGATTAGTTATGAATTTTAGAAGTTTTAACCCTTTAAAAGCCTATTTAAAAGAATTAAACCGATTTATTGCATCATTTATGAATTAATTTAATTCAGGAAAAGAATTATGGTGTCATCAGAGAGAGAGAGAGGAGTGGGCCGGTGGCTAACATGGGGCCCCACGGGTCAGGGAGAGGTGGACTCGTGTTCACGGTGAACCGAGTTCACCGAGGTCCACGGGGATCTGAACGGTGGGGATTTTATATAATTGGATCGGATGGCTCAGATCGCCTGACGGATTTGAGATGGATTGGGTGACTGTGATTTGATCTACCCTAAATCGAATGGCCGAGATCAGATAGGGCGATCGACAGCTTAGATTAGATCCCGAGCGGATCTAGACGCGGCAGAGATGGCACCTACGCGGCAGCCACGTCGGCGGCCATGTCGGCATAGGCGACGGTGGTGGCTCGGGACCCTATGGTTGCCGGTGATCGGTGGCACGGCAGCATGTGGTGAGTGTGGGAACAGGAGAGGGGAGAGGGGTGAAGCCCACCGTGGGTGAAACGATGATGAACGGCGACAGGAGGGGCTAGCGGCGAGGTTCTAGCGCGGAGGTCTTTGGGTCGACGGTGTCGATGTGGCTCCGACGGGTTCCGGTGAAGGGGACACTATGGCCGGGCTTCCTGAGGATCCCTCGAACCCAGTGACGCAGGCGGCGATGGTCGGTGACGGCGAGGGTGGCAGCTAGGCACAGCCGAAGGCCTCGCCGCGGCGGCGAAGCGCGGGGAGGTTGCTAGGGTTAGCTAGGGCTAGAGTTTGAGCACGGAAAGAAACTAGGGGCCTCGGGTTCGCTATATAAGGAGGAAGGAGGTGGAGTCCGGCTCGGTTACAGCTCCCATGGCGGCGGAGGAGAACCGGGTCCATGCCGAGCTCCGCGGGTGGGCAACCAACACCGGATAAGACGCGAAAAAAAGGGGAAACGGAAGAGGAGGATTAGGGGATCTTTTCGCCTCATCCAATTCAAACAACGGGCGCGCGAGGAGGCCTGATTGAATCGGATTTGGCGCGGGACTGTAGCGGCCGCGGGATCGGGCTTAGCTGGAGGTAGGGGAAGACCCCGACTGGTGGGGCCTACCTGTCGGCGGCAAGAGAGAGGACGGGGAGGCGAGCGTCGGTGGGTTGGGCCGCGCGACGCAGACGCATGAGGGAGCACAGGGAATGGCCGAATTTGGCCCAAGAGACAGGGGAGGGTTTTAATTTGATTTTCATTTATTTAATTGCTGTGAAATTGATTTTATTCACCAAAAATACTTCCCTTAATCAAATAAATCCCTGAAAATTCACGGAGGTAGACGATTAAGCATAGTATTTTATAAAATTATTTCCAGGCCCTTTTTGTTATAAATTTTCTCTGATTTTATTGTTTGCACTCCTTGAGACTTTTAAATTATTTTCTAAAATTCATTTTTCACAATTATATTTAAATGGGATCAATTTCAGGGTGTTACAAACCTACCCCCTTAAATAGAATCTCATACCAAGATTCAGAACATCAGGAGAAGAGGTGCAGATGAGCAGACATCTGCTCATCTTCGTGTTCCCACGTTGCTTCTTCTTCCGAGTGATTACTCCATTGTACTTTGCAAAACCTTATCACCTGATTCCAAGTATTTCTCTCACTGGTCTCCAAAATACAGATAGGCTTCTCAACGTAAGTCAAATCTTCATGAATCTCTACCTGTTATGGGTCAGCTTCTTCGGTTGGTACTCGCAGGCACTTCTTCAATTGAGACACATAGAAAACATTGTGTACCCCAGTCAAGGTGGGAGGCAACTCTAACTGATAAACACATAGAAAACATTGTGTACCCCAGTCAAGGTGGGAGGCAACTCTAACTGATAAGCAACTTCTCCTTTCCTTCCCAATATCTTGTATGGTTCCACATAATGTGGTGCCAACTTGTGGAGGCCATGGGCCCCAGGTAGAGCATGGGCCTAACCTTGTAATTAGGGATATAATAGGACTCGGCGAACATAACCTTGTATGACAGGGAAAGTATATAGTCCTAGTTAGGTGCATTGTATTCCTAGAAGGAAATCCCTTGGTCGAAGTCCGACTGGAATTCCTACTCTATAATCCTGTCCCTCGGTATATAAGGAGAGTTAGGGCGCCCCCGAGGGCAGATCAGAATCATAGCGCAATCTCACCAGAGAAACCTCAAAGGCAATACACAACAACTGAACGTAGGGTATTACCTCATCTTGAGGGCCTGAACCAGTATAAATTGTTTCGTGTTCCTTTGCAGTACATCAAGTTTAGGTCTCACGAGTAGCCCCATATTATTATTGCCGATACAAAACATCGACAGTTGGCGCACCAGGTAGGGGCATTGGCGAGATCATCTTCGACAAGCCTGATGGATTCAACCACCAGAGTCAACGGCATCAACTTCTTCCCTGAGGAAACAATCACCTTTGGGAGCCTCGACTTCGTAGCCAACAAGTTTGGCAACCTCACCTTGTCTGACTCGGATCCGATCCGGTTGGCCAGGGATCAAGCCGACTCTACACCGATCGGCCCATGTGACGCAGCAGCGATCCTCGTCGACTTGCTGCGGCAATCTTCAACATGCCCGAGTCTCGGGACAACTCTTTCTTTCGGTGTTCGACTCGGACTCGGCCTCAAGCCAATTGAGATTGGGCTAAGAAAGGAGGAGCTCATCAATATCCCGTTCGGACTCAGTGACGCCGCAGATATCCTCAATCAGCATCCGATGCGGCAAACCCGATCCCCCGAAGTCCAACTTGGATACGGCCCAGAGCTGCTTGAGATTGGATCTAGGGAGGTCAGAGTCGTTATTACCCCCATCAACTACTCTGATTCCGACTCTAAGTCAGACAACAGTTTGGCAAGCTTTTCTCCACCACGTGAAGTCTTCATAGCGTCCAAGGGCTCAGCTCCCACTCAGGAGGCACGCCGACTACGTGAGCAGCAAGAAGAGGAGGCCCGCCGACTGCGAGAACAACAGGAGGAAGACGCAAGACACCTACAGGCCAAGCGCGACACCCACAATGATGATCTACGTAGGGCTGGCCGGATTGCTCAACAGCAAATCCTCCAAACCCGAGTTGGCGACCACGACGTTTTCGTAACTCCTCAACAGAACATTATGGCGCTGCGACCTTACTGGACATACTACAGTTTGGGCCTGATCATCAGGCCACCCTGATGATAGCAAGGATAAAAGCCATGATCACTGCTGCTGCATGTCAGCAGCATCAAGAGTCAGGCGACACTTTCATACCGACCAACAGGTCAGCTTGTCCAACGGCGGTCTCATCTGCCTCGACACGACACCAAGCGGCAGGCTCCAGTCAGCCGCACACGGAGTCACGCCAGATGTCACTCGGCAACCCCAACAACGATCGATGGCGTCGACATCAAAATGACTGTCGGGACAACCAGGACCTCTGAGGCCGACTATGAGGTGATCTCCGGCAAGACATCAATGCATGGCGCCACGAACATGAGGACGATGAGCGTCACCGACTGGAAGACGAGAACGAGCGCTTCGACCTCCACCACGAGAGGTTTCACCGCCGTAGTTGGAGCCGGAGTCCTCATGTAGATGAAGGAGTACCAGCCTTCACCCAGGAGCTGCAACAAGTCGACTAGCCGTCAGGTTTCAAGCCAACTGGAATCGAAAAGTACGACGGGAAGACCAACCCCGAGTCCTGGCTCACGGTCTACACTCTGGTGATCCGTATGGCTAGAGGAGATCACAAAGCCAGGGCTAACTACCTCCCAGTCGCTCTAGCCAACTTGGCGAGGATATGGCTAACAGGACTTCCCAAGCAATCAATCGGCTCCTAGGGAGAACTCCAGGAACGCTTCATCGCCAACTTCCAGGGAACTTACGAGAGGTCATCTTCTGAGCATGATCTCTATCAGTTGCACCAAAGGAAGAACGAGTCTCTTCATGAGTTCATCAAAAGGTTTTCTAAGAAGCGGAACTCTATCCCAATGATCAAGGACGAGGTCGTCATCGCCGCCTTCCGTAAGGGAGTCAAAGATGCCCCGTTCATTGCCAAGTTTACTTGGAAACCTCCCACTTCTGTCAAGGCTCTTTTTGACTTGGCAAACAAATATGCCGATTCGGCTGACGCAGTTGTAGAGGCCTTGGAGGACAAGAAGGAGCCTCGACAGAAGGACAAGAAAGACAACAACGAGCTAGCACAAAACAAGTCTAGCAACCGCAAGCGGAGTCGGATAACGTGGTGGCTAACGTGGAGCATACTCGGTCGCGACCCCCGAAAACAAATAATTACCAAAAAGTGATGAATGGGCCATTCCCCTTTCATCCGAAGGGCAAGCACGTGGCCAAGGAATGCTTCATGCTCAAGAAGTTTGCTTCTAAGTAGGCTTCAACATCTGGCGCCAATAAAGACAAGGACAAGCTAGATTCGGGCACAGCCGGCAATTACCAAGATCCCCAGGCTGAGGTCAACCACATTTTTGGAGGGCCGACTGCACACAAGTCCAAGAGGAAGTAGAAGCTAACATCACGGGTAGTCAACTTGGTCTCTATAGCAGATGCCCCCCAGTACCTGCGTTGGTCAGAAACGCCAATCACGTTTGACCATGCAGATCACCCCGATCGGGTTACTCATCCAGGACGTTATCCACTCATCCTAGACCCAGTCATCAGAAGCATCAAACTGAAGAAGGTTCTCATCGATGAAGGAAGCGCTCTCAATATTTGTTAACGCCAAAATTTGGTATGGTTCTTTATTAGATTCGGTTAAGGAGTAAGTCACAGTTAACTGACAGAAATTTATCCAAAAGAAACCATTTTTGGCAAGGAATCGTGAAGACCACGGAGAGGCAGTTAATATCGTATCTATTAATTAGGTAATATTAATATTTTATCTTTTAGGAAACCTGATCTCGTGTCCGATCGGGTCTTATTAGTATTTTCCTTCTGTAATTAGGAAATCGTGTGCCGTGTCCAATAAGGACTTGTATCAACTCGGGGTATAAATACGTATGCCCGGGGGCCTTGTAAAAAGATCATACACAGATCAATACAACTTTGGCGCATCGCCACCCTTTTCGACGGGTTCTTGCTTCTCAAGCCGGGCTGCATCGGTTAAATTCGACCTCATGCGAGAGGGTAAGTCTCGTTACCCCGACTATCGTATCGGCTAGGACTTCCTCGGTTAGGTCCGATATTCTAGCCGGCCTACGGTAGTTGGCTTACCACGATATATCTGTTCTGTCTACGGCTGCATCAGTTAAGTTTGATCTCTTAGGCCGAGTAGGTATATCACATCACGCGTGCATAGATTTTATCGGCTTACTGGGTGTAAGTTATCATCAGTTTGTGCTGCATTGGTTAGGTCTGACCTACTAAACTGCCTGCGATAAGTTATTCCTACTAAGTTGATAGATTTTATGCAAGCGTCTTATTGGGATGTATAGCCGATAATTTATCGTATAGTACATCACGATTGCATTAGATCTATCGGCTCATTGAGGTTCTTTTATCATTATCGGTTTGTGCTGCATTGGTTAGGTCTGACCTATTAGACTGGTGGTAATAATTTTATCCTTGTTAAGCCGATGGGCGCCTATGCAATGTTTTATCGGAGTGTCTAGCCGATAAGTTATCTTTTATTAAATAAAGCCGACTACTTTGTTTAATTGTTATTTTGTTTATCTGCACTGTTATCATAGTCGGCTGGAGGGTAGCCAATTGATTTATTTACTTTGCCTATTTATGCCATCATCGGCTTCTAGTCGATGTATAAGTGCTTTAGTTCATATCGGCAATCGGCCGATGAAACGAGTCCAATTCGGCTTCCAGCCGATTGGCTCACTGGTCTAATATTTTCTATCTCCTTGTCAATTGCAGGGTCAAATTGACTGGCACGCCTACGAACCTCGAATTTAGGACCTGCACTGGAGTTAAGCAGATCTCCCAGGCCTTCGCGTGTCTAGTGCATCAAACCAGATCCTCAGCTCGTTCTCGACGCTGCTGGTGATTTTCGGTGTCAACAATATTCTATTCACCAAGAGGCTCGACGAGATGAAGATTCCTTGTTTCAAGCTATGGCCGAGCACAGCGCCCTTCCACGGGGTAATCCCCGGCCTGTCTTCCACCCCCTCGGACAGATAACTCTGCCAGTCACTTTTGGCACGCAGGATAATTTCCACACTGAGAATATCTGCTTTGAGGTTGCTGACTTCGAGACCGCGTATCACCTGATACTCTAACGGCCGGCACTAGCCAAATTCATGGCAGTGCCACATTATACCACATTATACCTACATGATGCTCAAGATGCTAGGACCAGCCGGAGTTCTTTCTCTTCACAACGATGTCAAGCAAGCCTTCACCTGCGACAAGGAGAGCTATGAGCTGGCTCAATCTCAAGAAGCGGCAGTTGGGTGCAACAGCATCCGACTAATCGCTACAACAGCAAACAAGGATGATCAAGTTCCGGCAAGAAAAGCAGCCAAGTTGGGAATTTCAGTGGACTCGAAAATGCAGAAGATCCCCCTAGACCCTTCCGACCCCTCCAAAACTACTCTTGTTGGGACCGGACTCAACCCCAAATAGGAAGGCTTGCTCGACACCTTCCTCTAGGCAAGCAGGGATATCTTTGCTTGGAAACCTGTCGATGTTTTACACCGGCAATATGAATATGGGGCTACCTGGCGGATGGAAACTCGGTGGATTGCAAAGGAACACAGAGAGATTTTATACTAGTTCAGGCCCTCGATGTGGGGTAATACCCTACGTCCAGTTGTGGTGTTATTCCTTTGAGGATTTATGTCGATCAATGATCTTCTGCCCTCAGGGGGCACCCTGCCTCCCCTTATATACTGGGGGACAAGGGTACAAGGTAGGAGTCCCAGCCAGATACGGCCAAGGGATTTCCTTTTAGAGATACGATTTTACCCGACTAGGACTGTATATTTCTTATTGTACAAGGCAAAGTCTGTCGGGTGCTACTATATCTCTAATTACAAGACTCAGCCCATCCTCTATCCGAGTGGCCCATATGCTTGTGATGAGGTACCCAGGGCCCATGGCCTCCATGGTAGCCCTTGAGACCATCATAGTTGAGTCACAGCTGATGCCGAGTGCTCATCCTCCACGGTGAAGATTGCCTAAGTGCATTGCTCCTGAGTACTCTTTGTCTGAGTGCTTCTTCTTCCCGAGTCCTGCTTCATGTCAGCTGGCAGCGAGGATATGAAGGGCTTTATGTAGATGTATGAATAGTGTGCACCGAATAGGCGCACCTATTAGGTGTAGCCCCCCGACTTTGTGCTTAATTGTGCAAACAATTGAACATAAAGTCAAAGAACTTTAACCTTGTAGTCTTTCTCGAGTAGTATACTACTGGTATATGAGACTCTTCGGTATCATGTCAACCGGAATATGATTTATAGTCTTGCCGAGTCGCATGCCACTCGTATATAGGACTCTTCAGCTTCATGTCAGCTGGAAAAGGGGGTTTATAGTCTTTTCTGAGTGGCGTCTCACTCGGAAGTTAGACTCCTCAGCATCATGTTAGCTGGAAAGAATATTTATAGTCTCTCCTGAGTAGTGCACTACTCGGAAGTTAGACTCTTCAGCGTCATGTCGGATGGAATAATGTCGCTCATGACAATTGTTGGCTAAGCATGTAGGCCGAATACCACTTTATGAAAATAAGTCCATTGCGTGGTCAGGTGTACTCGAGAAAGATACTTGCATCCCCAATTTTAATGAAGACCAGCTTGTGATCCTATAAGGATGTATCCTCGATACCTAGTGGATAAGACGGATACCCAAACACATGTGTTTAGCAATTAGGCCTTCATGAAGCATATCTGTTTACCTCATCGGTTCCTGTTGGTAGCATCAGCACCGTGATTTTAACACAGCCCGCTAGTGGCCCACATTGAGCGTGCTACTGTAGAAACTCATGTCTTGGTGGCCCAGTACCGACTTTGCAGGTCCAAGCCTACGAATCGGGTTCGGCTCTATAAAAGACGGGGAGAGAGAGAAAAGATTCCTTCATCTTCTCCAATCCACCAATCGTTTCGTCTTCCGCTTCCGCGCCGAAATTTCGCCTCCCGCTCCGCTAGGGTTCGCTGTCGCTTGCTCTTCCCCACTAGAACTCGGGTGATTTCGCTCTTCCTCGTCCATTCCAGACCTCCAGTAGCATTTCCCCAAAATCTCCTCATCCCCAACCATGCCGAGGGCTTTGGATCTTGCGGGTGCGTCGGATGATGTCTGGCCGACTTCAGATTGCGGGTCAGCGAAGTTGAAGCTTCTGGAGAAGCATCTGAAGTTGCAGAGCAAGGATGTTATCAACTGGTGCCCGGCTAAGGGCGAATCGGTTCCGGAGCCCTGAGAGGGTGAGACCGTCGTTTTCGCCTCTTTCTTCCACCGGGGTCTTTCTCTTCCATCTTCAAAGTTCTTCCGCCAGCTTCTTTCTTTTTACGAACACGAGTTGGTGAATCTGAATCCTAACTCGATTATGCAAATCTCTGTTTTTGTGACTCTTTGTGAGTGCTTCTTGGGTGTGGAACCCCATCTAAATCAGTTCAGGTATTTGTTTCATATCAAGCCCTAGCCCTCCAGGAGTAAAATCCAAGTGATTGGGGGGCTGGCGTCCAACTCCATAGTGAGATGAAGAAAATCTATTTAGATATTCCTTTGAAATCTTCTCTCAAAGGCTGGCATAAGGAATGTTTTACTGTTCCGATCTTGAGCCATGCCTTCCCCCTTTTATGGGTTTGCCCCCGGTGATAATCGCCAAGTGGTCATCTCTACCCACCTCTAAAGAAATGGGGCAGGTTAATACACTTGTCGGCAGGATTGGCAAGCTGAAGAAAGCCGGGTTGACTGGTCCATGGGTGGCCAGACGCTTCTTGACTCGGTGCCTCAGACCGCTGAAGCTGAGGTGCCACTTCGGCTGGGACTACAAGGGCAAGGGCGATCCCAGCCGGGAATTCTTCGATCTGATAGATAAGTACAAAGTGACCGACATTTTGCTGGATTTCTTCGCTAGCGGGGTGGTCGAAACTGAAGACACAGATCGGGCCGTGGCGGCTTACAGCAAGAACAGGCCATGCCCAAAGGTAACCTTCGATGATGTTGTCTTGTAGTGAACGCTTGCAGATATATGCCCAGATTGGCTCCGCAGTGTATAACTTGTATTGTTGAACTGCTTGCAGTCATGTGACGAGTTTGATGACGACTCCCGAAAATTATCAGCCTGGAAATCGAAGAAGAGGCCGAGAAGTCCTTCTGTGGCCTAGCCCGACTCCAAGAGAGCGGGGAAGAGACCTGTTGCAGATCAGGGCAAGAAGGAGGTTATGAGGCCGAGTGCCGTAGCTGGGAGACCCCGCCGGTACATCTCCCAAGCCATTGAGTCCCAGACTGGGACCGGTGCGGTCAAGCTCAGCATCATCGAGCCCAATTCGAGTGCCGCCGAGTATAGGGTCGACTCTAGCACTGCTAGGCTCAGCGACATTGAGCCCAAGAATGGCGTCGCCAAGTACCCGGGCACCCCAGCCGGCCGCACCAGGAGTGGGGCCAACCGGGATAAAAGTACCGCAGCCGACTACCACGTCGACTGGCTCGACAGCCGGCCGCAGCCCACCGCCGGGATCTGGGTCGCCCGGGCAGAAGCTTAAGTTCTCCAAGAGGTAGGTTGCTCTAGATCTTCTGAAAATCTTGTCTGGCACGTAGTGCCTTGATGTTTGACTTGTTACACAGGAAGCGAGCTGACATAGATTTCAAGGAGACCACTCCGGCTCCTGTTGTTGAGCCAGCCCCAGTCGAGCCAGCGCCAGCGAGTGCACCTGCTGAGCCGGCGACGGCCTCAGTTGCTGAAACTGAGACGGTCCCGACTGCAGGGCTGCCGACACCGGCCAACCAAGGGGTAGTTGTTGAAGTTGCTGCTCCAGCCCCTGAGCCAGCCCCCGAGGCCTCGGAGGCTGCCGAGTTGGGGGCCAGGACCCCGTCGCCGTCCTCGTCGCCATCGTTGTCGTCATCGTCGCTGTCTCCTCCTCCAGACAGACCGGACCTCCGCAGGCTCGAAGCTCCTTCCCGCAAGTTCCCGTGGACATTCCATTGGACGATGCCCGACGGAACTGCGAGGAGTTATAAGCATGATGAGGGTACGGCGAAGAAGGAGCATGAAGACTTGCTTCGTGCCACAATCGCCGCGTCCCAGGGGATTCAGGTATGGTTTTCGTCGTATTGGAGTCTTGGTAGTCTTCCTTGCACGAGTGTTCTGACGCTTGACCCTGCTTTGACTTGTTTCTCCCCAAGTAGAATCTTGTGGACCGCTCAGAGAAGATGAACGAGGTCCTGAATCAGGTTGCCCCCCAGCTCCAAGAGTTGGGTCAGCTCCGGGCCCTGAAGGCCGTGTTGGAGGAGTGCCACCAGGGGAGGGAGACTTGGCTGAAGGATGCCGTCACCCAGCTCAGGGACGAGAATTGGGACCAAGCCAAGAAGATGAGAGGTAAGCCTCCCGCATACGTCTCCCTGACTGAGCCCTTAATATGTTTCTCCAGCTGTGTTGTTTCCTGACTGCCCATTTGTGTCTTGACTGCAACGTTGAGTTCTTGACTAATCTGACATGCAGCCCTCGAAGTTGAGCTGAAGACCCGAACGGAGGGAGAAAACCAGCTGAAGGAGGCCGAGAGAGCCAAGGATGGGCTTGAAAAAGACAAAGCCGACCTAACAAAGGCCAATGCCGAGCTTGAGCGAGAGAAGGCCGAGTTGAAGAAGGCTAATGCTATGCTCGAGAAGGAAAAAATTGAACTGGAGAAGACCATAGCCAAGTGGGAGGCCGACTACAAAAGTAAGTCTCCGCCCTGACAATGATCTTAACCAATCCATTAATTGCCCCATCTACAGTTTTGCCTGACAAGTTTACTTGCCGGTGAACTTGGGTAACTGCTAGAGCCAATGTCCAAATCCAGTTTCAGGCTTTTGCAGAGGAGATAAAGGCTATCAAGGAGTCACTGGAGACCCTTGCCGAGTCCGTGAAAGGGCTTCTTGACATCATGGATCCTCACGATGTGGGAACCAGCTCCAGTACGATCTTCTAGGTGGAGGCGCGCCTTAAGGATGCACCGAGTGCCCTGAAGAGGTACTCGTATGAGTATGTTATTGTCGGCGTGGCCCAGACCCTGGCGATGACCAAGTCCATCTACCCAAGGGCAAATATTGAAGCCATCGGGGAGGGGTTCGCCGAGGAGACGACACCTGAGGAGGTGCTAGAGCTGATAGCCAAAGCGAGGCCGACTACAGAGATGATCACCTGAGACCTGGGTATGTAAGACCAGTATATCATGCAGTCGGTGTATATGTATTTTTGTAAAGACATGTGTAAATATATGTGCAATGCCACCAAGCTCTGAATTATTACTCAGTTGTCATTAGTTTTACCCGACTGTGTAGTCTACGCCGAGTTAGTCTATAGGAACTTAATAAAATTGTTCACCGCAGAAAGCTGTACTCGGGCAAACATAACAGAGTCGTTGCAAAACTTCATAACTTAAGCAAAAATTGGCTCATATATTATTGACAAAGCACATATGATACATGCAGCCCCTAACTCACTACTCGGTTGAAACAATCAGCGAGTGAGTCCGAGAGGAACTATACACATGGGAAAATATATAAAACTCAGGTATAGAAAGGACGTAGCTGTTTTATATTCCATGAGTTGTTGATGAGGGCACCGTCTTGAGTCTTCAGTTGGTAGGCGCCTAGCCGCGTGACCTCGGCTATAATGAACGGCTCTTCCCAGATTGGGGATAGTTTGTGCTTGTCTTTAGTGGTTTGTATTTTTCTCAAGACAAGATCTCCGACCAAAAAGGCGCAGCCACGGACATTGCGATTGTGGTAGCGACGCAGGCCTTGAAGATACCTTGCCGACTGGATTATTGCGATATCCCTCGCTTCTTCCAACTGATCTAATTCGACCAATCGGGTATTGTTTAAGATGTCTTCTGAATAAGCCCGAACTCGTGGAGAGCTGAACTCTAACTCGGTTGGTAGCACAGCCTCGGCACCGTAGACCAAAAAGAAAGGGGATTGCCCTGTTGCCCGACTAACCGTGGTTCTGAGAGACCAGAGAACAGATGGGAGTTTTTGTACCCACCGGCCCGCGTATGGTTGTAGTCGATCAAATATCCTGGCCTTGATACCTTATAAGACCATACCATTGGCGCGTTCGACCTACCCATTGCTCCACGGGTGTGCTACAGAGGCATAGCAGATCTTGATGCTGAAGTCGTCACAGAAATCTTGAAAAACGCCGCCCGTGAACTGAGTACCGTTGTCCGTGATGATGCAGTTAGGGACCCTGAATTGGTATAATATACTCATGATGAAGTCCTTTGCTCGTGCCACTGTTATGGTTGCAACGGGTTTGGCCTCAATCCACCTGGTGAATTTATCCACTACGACGAACAAGTGTGTGAACCCTCCTGGCTCTTTCTTGAAAGGCCTGACCATATCAAGCCCCCATACTGCAAAGGGCCAAGAGATTGGGATTGTTTGGAGTTCTTGGGCTGGGAGATTGGTTTGTCTTGCGTAGAACTGGCAACCCTCGCATGTGCGAACAATGTCTTTGGCATCTGTTACTACTGTTGGCCAGAAAAATCCCTGTCGGTAAGCCTTTCCGACTAACGTCCTAGATGCGGCATGGTTGCCACATATGCCCGAGTGGATCGACTGCAGAATCTGCTTGCCCTCCTCAGTGGTGACACAGCGCATAAGGACACCGGATGCACTTCTTCGGTACAGGTCTTCTGGACTACAAGGAAACTCTTACTTTGACGTTTTACTTGTTCAGCTTGACTATGATCTTCTGGGAGTTCATCGTCCAGGTGGAATTTGAGAATAGGAGTCCACCAGTCTTGATATATGTTCAGTACTTCGTATGTTGCCGGGGTAGGTTGACCTCCTGACTGCTCTGGCACTAGTTTCTTCTTGACTGATAGCTCCATAAGTTGCTCGACAAAGATCCCTGTCGGGACTGCCTCTCACTTGGATCCCATGTTTGCCAATTCATCTGCCGCATCATTGTATTGACGTAGGACATGTGTTATCTCCAGCCCGTCGAACTTGTTCTCCAGCTTGCAGACCTCCTGTTAACGCCAAAATTTGGCACGGGTCTTTAGCAGATTCGGTTAAGAGAAAATCACAGATAACCGGCGAAGATTGATCCAGAGGAGACCGAGTTTGGTAAGAAACCGTGAAGACCACAGTATGGTGGTAAATTACCTTATCTATTAATTAGGTAGTTTTGATAATTGTTAGGAAACCTGATCTCGTATCCGATCAGGGCTTGTTAGTTTTCCGTTTATAGATAGGAAAGTATGTACCGTGTCCTATAAGGACTCTTGTAACTCGGGGTATATATACGTATGCCCGGGGACCTTGTAATCTATCTCTCGATCAATTAAACTTCGGCGCATCGCCACCCTTTCGACGGGTTCTTGCTTCTCGAGCGGGGCTGCATCGGTTAGGTCCGAACTCCTGCGAGAGGGTAAGACTCGTCACCCCTTACCCAGGTGTATCTGCCCTGTCTACGGCTGCATCGGTTCGGTTCGATCTCTTAGGCCGATCAGGTATACCACATCACGCGTGCGTAGATCTTATCAGCTTACTGGGAGTAGCTTATCGTCAGTTTGTGCTGCATCGGTTGGGTCCGACCTACTAAACTGTCGCGATAAGTTGTTCCTGCTAGGTTGATGGTTTTTGCGCAAGCGTCTTATCGGAATGTATAGCCGGTAAGTTATCTTATTACATCACGGTTGCATTAGGTTTATCGGCTTGTTGAGGTTCCTTTACTATTATCGATCTGTGCTGCATCAGTTAGGTCTGAACTACTAGATCGATAATAATAGATTTATCCTTGTCGAGCCGATCAGTGTATATGCGACGTTCTATCGAAGTGCTTAGCCGATAGGGTATCTTTTTATAAAGCCGACTGTATTATCCTTACTGTTTGTCATCTATATTATCATCGGTTTTCTAGCCGATGCCTTACTGTTTTATTTGGCAGTCGGCTAGCTTACTATTCTGCCTACCTATTTTATCATCGGCTTCTAGCCAATGCACATGTTATACTGACAGCTTATCTATTTGCTTATAGCGTTATCGGTTTCCTAGCCGATACACAAGTGCCATCGGCCATCGGCTACAAGGAGACTACATCAGTCCGTATCGGCCGATAGCCGATGTGCAATTGCTGCTGACCCGGGCACGAGCACAGGCGAGGACCTGGGAGCGAGGACCTGGGCACAAGGACCCAGGTACGGGCACGAGACCCGGGCGCGGACAGCTGGGGCCCGGACAAAGTTTTATCATCGGCTTTCAGCCGATGCTCAAGCATTCCTTCGGCAATCGGCTAGCAGGATTCTTATTGGCCGATTGAATCTCTGAGTTAATATTCTCCTTGTCAATTGCGGGGTCAAATTGACTGGCACGCCTATGAACCTCAAATATTTTAGGACCTGCACTGGAGCTAAGCAGATCTCCCAGGCCTTCGTATGTTCAATCGCATCGAACCAGATCGTCAGCAAGCTTCTTGGCACACCCGGTGGTTTTTGGTGCGAACATATTTTTGGCACGCCTGGTGGGACATAGAACTTCAATATGGCTGGAAAGGAGGTCAGCACAGACAACATAATCCTAGTTACAATGGAAGACTTGACCGAAGAACAGAGACAACAAGTGGAGCAGAACATCAATGATTTTCGGAAGCTTTGTCTACAATCCTTCGGCATGACAGATCAAGGGCCGATTCAAAAATTGCAGTTTCCAAAGCCTGTTCTTATTGACGAATCAAGCCATATATCGCCTACAAGTTCACAGAAGCCGATCCAAGACATGTTTAATGAAGCAGTTCATCATGCGTTGACCGATCAATCTGGGATATTGGTGAACACATTACAAAGCTTGATCAAGAAGGCAGTGGAGCCGATTCAAATACCCGGGGGGCAACAAGATGGGATTCCTCACGGATATCAAACTGCGTACTATGGGGGGCATCAACAGAGTTATCCAAAAGCTGTTCCTGAGTACAATTATCCGAGGGAATATCAGAATCAGAATCGGCTACCAACTCCACCTCTGCGTTATCACGGCGAAGATACAAAAGAAGATTTATCAGCAAGAATCACAGAGGTGATAAGAGAACAATTCGGTCTAAGACCGAAGGAGGAAATATTTATGTATCGGCCTCCATATCCAGATTGGTTTGATAGAGCTCCGTTGCCGCGCCGATATAGAGTACCAGACTTCTCCAAATTCTCAGGGCAAGATGATGTATCTACAGTGGAACATGTCAGCCGATTCTTGGCTCAATGTGGAGACGCATCGGCTGTAGAAGTTTTGAGAGTTAGGCTCTTCCCGTTATCATTATCCGGATCGGCTTTTACATGGTTTTCTTCATTACCACCTAACTCAGTTCGAGGTTGGGCCGATCTGGAAAAGCAATTCCACAAGTATTTCTTTATGGGGAGTCAGGAGATGAGTTTGATAGACTTAACATCGGTAATACAGAAGCCGGAGGAATCAGTCGCAGAATATATCCAGCGGTTTCGTGATGTTAGAAGCCGATGTTATAGTTTAAGTCTGGATGATGCACAGCTGGCCGAGTTAGCATTCCAAGGGTTGGTGGCTCCGATCAAGGAAAGATTTTCATCAGAAGATTTCAAGAGCCTAGCACACCTAGTACAGAAGGTATCGGTTCATGAAAGCCGATTTCAAGAGGCCAGGAAGGAATATTGAGGCCCAAACAGAAGAAGAATTTCGAAGTTTGATAACAAACTCCGAAATTGGGGGGCATGTGTTAACGCCAAAATTTGGCACGGGTCTTTAGCAGATTCGGTTAAGAGAAAATCACAGATAGCCGACGAAGATTGATCCAGAGGAGACCAAGTTTGGGAAGAAACCGTGAAGACCACAGTATGGCGGTAAATTACCTTATCTATTAATTAGGTAGTTTTGATAATTGTTAGGAAACCTGATCTCGTATCCAATCAGGGCTTGTTAGTTTTCCGTTTATAGATAGGAAAGTATGTACCGTGTCCTATAAGGACTCTTGTAACTCGGGGTATATATACGTATGCCCGGGGACCTTGTAATCTATCTCTCGATCAATTAAACTTCGGCGCATCGCCACCCTTTCAACGGGTTCTTGCTTCTCGAGCGGGGCTGCATCGGTTAGGTCCGAACTCCTGCGAGAGGGTAAGACTCGTCACCCCTTACCCAGGTGTATCTGCCCTGTCTACGGCTGCATCGGTTCGGTTCGATCTCTTAGGCCGATCAGGTATACCACATCACGCGTGCGTAGATCTTATCAGCTTACTGGGAGTAGCTTATCGTCAGTTTGTGCTGCATCGGTTGGGTCCGACCTACTAAACTGTCGCGATAAGTTGTTCCTGCTAGGCTGATGGTTTTTGCGCAAGCGTCTTATCGGAATGTATAGCCGGTAAGTTATCTTATTACATCACGGTTGCATTAGGTATATCGGCTTGTTGAGGTTCCTTTACTATTATCGATCTGTGCTGCATCAGTTAGGTCTGAACTACTAGATCGATAATAATAGATTTATCCTTGTCGAGCCGATCAGTGTATATGCGACGTTCTATCGGAGTGCTTAGCCGATAGGGTATCTTTTTATAAAGCCGACTGTATTATCCTTACTGTTTTAGTCATCTATATTATCATCGGTTTTCTAGCCGATGCCTTACTGTTTTATTTGGCAGTCGGCTAGCTTACTATTCTGCCTACCTATTTTATCATCGGCTTCTAGCCGATGCACATGTTATACTGACAGCTTATCTATTTGCTTATAGCGTTATCGGTTTCCTAGCCGATACACAAGTGCCATCGGCCATCGGCTACAAGGAGACTACATCAGTCCGTATCGGCCGATAGCCGATGTGCAATTGCTGCTGACCCGGGCACGAGCACAGGCGAGGACCTGGGAGCGAGGACCTGGGCACAAGGACCCGGGTACGGGCACGAGACCCGGGCGCGGACAGCTGGGGCCCGGACAAAGTTTTATCATCGGCTTTCAGCCGATGCTCAAGCATTCCTTCGGCAATCGGCTAGCAGCATTCTTATTGGCCGATTGAATCTCTGAGTTAATATTCTCCTTGTCAATTGCGGGGTCAAATTGACTGGCACGCCTACGAACCTCAAATATTTTAGGACCTGCACTAGAGCTAAGCAGATCTCCCAGGCCTTCGTATGTTCAATCGCATCGAACCAGATCGTCAGCAAGCTTCTTGGCACACCCGGTGGTTTTTGGTGCAAACACCTCCTGACAGTATGTCGCCATGGTGTCGTCGAGATATGTCCAGTCTTTCATGACTTGGTTTACCACGAGTTGAGAGTCTCTGCGCACAACCAGTCGATGAATGCCGAGTGATATAGCGATGCGGAGCCTGTGGATGAGTGCCTCGTACTTGGCGATGTTGTGGGAAGCCGAGAAGTGGATTTGTAGAACGTACTTGAGTTTTTCGCCGGTGGGGGACGTTAGTACGACACCTGCCCCGACGCCACCGATCCGTAGAGAACCGTCGAAGTACATTGTCTAGTACTCTAGCTTCGCTGTTGATGTAGGCATTTGAACTTCCATCCACTCAACCACGAAGTCGGCTAGAGCATGTGATTTGATAGCTGTCCGTGGCTGAAAGGTGATGTCGAATGCCATCAACTCGAGTGTCCATTTAGCGATTCGGCCAGTGGCCTCACGATTATGTAGGATGTCCCCGAGTAGGTACGATGTGACCACCGTGACTTGATGTGCTTGGAAATAGTGCACTAGCATCCGGACAGTGATGAGTAGGCCATAGAGCAGCTTCTGGACGTGCGGATATCTCATCTTCAAGTCGGCAAGGACCTCGCTGACAAAGTAGACTGGCCGTTGAATTTTTTGGATGTGACTCGGTTCAGATCGCTCGACCACCAACACCGTGCTGACTACCTGAGTAGTTGCCACCAGATATAGCATTAGCGGTTCTTGGGGCATGGGTGACGCCAACACGGGAGGTGATGTGAGAAATTGCTTGAAGTCTTCGAAAGCTTTCTGGGCTTTAGGAGTCCATTGGAAATTGTCCGCTTTCTTCAATAGCTTGAAAAAGGGCATGCCCCGTTTGCCCAGTTGGGAAATAAACCGGCTGAGTGCCACCATGCAGCCTGTCAGCTTCTGGACGTCCTTCTGGTTAGTCGGGGGTGCCATGTTCATGATTGCGTTGACTTTCTCCGGGTTGGCCTCGATGCCGCGATGTGAGACGATAAAGCCGAGTAGTTTGCCGGATGGCACACCGAAGGCGCAATTTTCCGGGTTCAACTTCATCTTGAATCTTCAAAGGTTTTGGAAGGTTTCTTCCAGGTCAGCGATGAGGTCTTCTTTGGACTTGGTCTTGATCACCACGTCGTCGACGTAGGCCTCCACGTTGTGCCCGATCTAAGTGTGTAGACACCATTGAATTGCCCGTTGATACGTTGCTCCAGCGTTTTTCAAACCGAACGGCATAGTGATATAGCAGTACGCTCCAAACAGCGTGATAAAAGATGTCTTTAGGTAGTCCTCCTCCTTCAGGCTGATTTGATGATATCCCGAGTAGCAGTTGAGAAAGCTAAGAAGTTCGCACCCCGCAGTTGAATCTACCACCTGATCTATTCTGGGTAGACCAAATGGATCCTTAGGGCATGCCTTGTTGAGATCGGTGTAGTCGACGCACATGTGCCATTTACCGTTTTTCTTCCAGACCAGGACTGGGTTTGCCAGCCAGTCTGGGTGATAGACCTCTGTCACGCCCAGAAATTCGCCACCAAAATTCTGAACATTAATGTATATTAAATCCTTGCCCAGGAAAGCCAGGGTACACAGAACCAAGTTGCCATATAGAGTGTCTTACAAATAGAGTAAAAATTATATTACATAATGCAGCGGAAAAGGTAAAATAACGTCTATGAACGTCTGGCCGAGCAGCAGCTTCCATCCCACAGGCACCTTGACGGCGGAGCCAGCCTATTCCTCTGGGTGATCCTCATTAGACGTGTTCTCCAGCACTGGGGGGGGGGGGAAATGGAGCAAAGCTGAGTACCACCCACAATACTCAACAAATCACACCTACAATTATGCATATGCACAGGGTACAAAAATGAGCTAGGGTTTTATTTGCGTAAAAGCGGTTGCAAATGGTAGTAGTTCGCAAACAGTAAAAAGTTGATTTATTTAACAATATTAATTCTCCACTGATTAACGTTACACCACGTTAACTAGGCCCAACCATTCCCAACTGATTGACGTTACACCACGTCAACCAGTCTCCACTGGTGAACGCTACACCACGTTCACCAGACACCTTCGATTACCGTTACACTACATTAACCAGTCACCACCGGACAACGTTACACCACGCTGACCAGTTTTTCCTGATCAATGCTACACCACGTTGACCAGGCCATGCTGATGAACGTTACACCACGTCCACCAGCCGTCACTGATGAGCGTTACACCATGCTCACCAGTCTCCACCGACTAGCGTTACACCACGCTAACCAGTAACCCTCGGTCAACTCAACCACGTTGACCGGACTCGATACCTTCCACCACACCAGTTTTATAAAGCCAGATTAATTATCTAGGGTGAGACTAATCATGGTGAGTCTTGGCCAATGTGCCCATGACCGCGGGCGCGGCTATTCGAATAGGTTTACTCTGATAAGAGGTGTACAACTTACCCACAAGACACAGCCCCACACACGTTCCCGTGTGCCAGTACATCACCACGATGTCCCATGAGAGGCTGTGACAGGACCATTCACGAAACCCCTCCCTAACCATCCACACCACGCTGAGGTTGCACCTGCCGATAGGGCACGCCATATTGGCCAGGCTACCCCCCTTGCGCCACGGTGAATCCGGCAGCCGATCAACCCTACCTCGGGCTGACCCAACTCCATCACGGCCACCCTCTTCTTCGGTGCCTAGGAGAGGGAGAAGAAACGCTTCAAGCCCAGCCATTGCCCACGCTGGCTTGTGGCAAGTACGGGAAGTTGCCCAAGTGGTTCTCGCGAACCGGTCCTTAATTGCCATGGGTGTGACAAGCAAAACCATACATCCACAGCCCACCATTTAGGTCCCAATTTTATTAATTTACCATTGACCTATCCAAAGTTCCATTTTTGCGACATAGAGTCGAGTCATATAAAAGAAATAATATTTAATTCCCAGGTGAGCTATGTTGCTAAGCATCCTAAGTATTGTAATCTAATCACATTATTACCCAGGTGACAAGGATTCAGATTTCAAAACTAAGGCTAATTCCTAACATTGTATAGGTATTACCTATCCACATGAAATATTAAAATAATGCAGTTTATTTAAGTAAACAAAGCAATTTAGCGAAAAATGGGTACAAAGTTGTCGGCGAAATGGGACTGGGGGTCCCCCAGTCCCTGGGGACGCGAGGGTCTTTGGCCGGGGCAAATACTCCGGAATCCACATTTTGCACAAGAGAAGACCGGCTACGGCCGCTCTCCCGCCAAGTATCCAGGGCCCGGGCACTGGCCGGGCCCGGACGCGCATCCCCCGGTCCTGGGCGCCGGTCGCCCCGGACCCGGGTGCCGATTCCCGACTGGACTACTCCCGGGTGCCGACTGCTCCCGGGGGCCGATGCCCGGCCACAGGGCCGACTGCCGACTGCCCCGGAGCCGATGCCGACTGCCCGGGTGCCGACTGCCCCCGATCGCCTCGGCCCCGAGTGCGGCCCCGAGAGCCGATCGTCTCGGCTTGCCGGGCTGATCCACCCGAAGAACTCTAGCGGACCAACTCTCCAACTACCCGCATTAACGATGAGGCGATGAGGTGTGACGCGCCTGTCGCCCACTCCTGTGCAGTCAGAGCCTTTTTGACTGCACAGGCTCCTTTCACTGTGCAATCGCTGTTCATAGTCAGAGCCTTTTGACTTGGAGGCGTGTGCCGTCACGTCTCCCCGCTCCATCAACCAAGGCGGGCGACCAGACGACCAGACGCTCCGTCACATCCCGTCACATCCTCACGTCCCAAGGACTGGCCGCCCGCAGCCGACCTACCCCGGCGTGGGCGTAGCAGGTGGCAGCAGGCGGAGACGTGTGACAAGACACCGCTTTCTCTCCCTCTTCATGTACTTCGGCACTGTGGATTCCCCTCGCCTATAAAGGAGGATCCATGCCAGGGGAGACGGGGGGACACAGACTGCACTAAGGACATCCAACCCTCTGCTTCCGAGCTCACTCTTTAAATACTGTTCTTCTTCCTCAGCGCCGGCAAGCGGGCTGAGCTCATCTTGTAACACTGCAAGCACATTCATCCCCACATAGCATACACACAGGAGTAGGGTATTACGCCTCCGTGCGGCCCGAACCTGTATAAATCCTCCTATCTTCTTCGTGTGCTTTCTTCCCTTCGGTTCATCCATCGTTCCGCTGATACCCACTGACGCTGGCTTCGCCTGAGAACTACTCCCCTGGCCGAATCTCAAAAGGGGGGTCTCCTAACTTCCCGCCGTCGGAGTTTCATCCTCCGACAAAAGTGATTAGAGTAACAGTGCGACTTGCCTTGCTCCGGCTCGATGTACTCTGCTACGATCTCGAAATACGCGGGAGAATTACTGGCATCGGATTCTACAACAAACAATACATAAACAATTAAAAACAGTACATGGGGGCCAACAAACATGGACTGAAAGTATTTTTATTGAATTCTTGACATTTTTCTGGATTTAATGAAATTTGAATGGACTTAATCGGAGTTCGTATGAATTAGTTATGATTTATTGAAGTTTTACTGTGCTTTCTAGTGCAAATATAATTAATAAGCGATTTATTGCGCATTAATCCGATTTATGGCGTCACCCGAGGGAGAGGCCGTGTCGACCAGCGGGCCCCACCCGGCAGGGACTCAAAGTCGCCGGCGTACGGTGGACTCGGTCCACTGAGCTGGAAACGGGTGCGCCACGTGGTGCACACGTGGTGCCAACACAGTGGCCACGCAGGCGACCATGCGGGCGGCCCCGATCTGCCACCCGGCCGTGGCAGGAGGCGGTGGCGTGCACGCAACCCGATGGTCGCCAGCGGCGACCACCTGGCGCGGCGGCGGCACGCGGAGGGGCGAAATGGAATGGGGAGATGGAGGGGAATCTCACCGACGGCTCGCGGCGACGAGCGACGACACAAGGACGACGGCGGCAATGAGGAAGCAGCGGCGGCTTTGGGACGACGTCAGCAACGGAGCTCCGACGGCGGCGGATGAGCAAGAAGCAGCGGCCGAACTGTTTTGGAAGACGAGGAGGACGGGAAACGCGTTAGGACGGAGAACAGAGACGCGGCATGGTGGAATTGGCCGGCCGGAGAGGAGACAGAGGGCCGGAACTCACCGTGTGCAAGGACGGGGTGTTCTGGCGAACTTCGGCTTCCACGGAGTGGTGGCCGAGGTATGGCACGGCACGGCAGAGATGATGGCGGTGGCGGTGAGGCTTGGCGGCACCCGGAACGGCGGCGAGTGATGGCCGGAGTCGGTGAAAAACGGCAGAGGTTCAGACGCGTGGTAGGGCTCGGGGAGGCTCGGTGTGTTGGGGAAAAGGCGAAGGAGAGGGCGGGGAGGCTTTTTATGCACTCGGCCGGGCGAGATCGAGGCCGAATGGCTCCAATCGTGCACGGGAGAGCGGGCGGCGGCGTGGGGATCTTGTGCGGGATTCACGAGAGAGAGGGGACGAGGACGCCGGAGAACGTGGGGAGTCGGGCGGACTCAGTCCGTGCTCCTTTTGAACCAGAGGCAGGCCCGGGAGGAGGCGGGCGTGGGCGCCGATCGGACGGCGGAGGGGATTTTTCCCCTCCGCCCGATTTGGACGGAGGTAGAAGACGGGGCTGACAGGCGGGTCCGGCCTGTCAGCAGGAGGCGTGCGAGCGAGCGGCGGGAGGCGGGCTGACGCGTGGGGTCTAGCGCACAGAGAGAGAGCGAGCGGGAGTAGGCGGCATCCAGATGGGCCGGCCCAGCGTGAGGAGAAAGAGGCCAGGGGCAGGCGCGGGTGGGGTGGCACAGTACTGGGCTGACGGCCCAGCGAGAGGAAAAGAGAAAGAGAGAGAAAAGGAGAAAGGAAATTAATTTCCAGAGCGATTTTAATTCTGATAAGCGTTTTTCATTTATTAAAAATAGTTCCCATGCTCTGAAAATTCCACAAAAAAATCCAATTAATGATTTTGGCACAGGAAACATAAGAAAAATATTCCCGGCCACAATAATTTATTATTTTGCATTTTACACCTTTAATTCATTCCTCTGGCCTTTTTAAATTTATTTTCTTGGGTATTTTTCTCAGGTATAATTTAGTGTGGCCAATATCAGGGTGTGACAAACCTACCCCCGCTTAAACGGAATCTTGTCCCCGAGATTTGGACGTGCTGGCGAAGAGGTGGGGATAGGCGGACTTCAATTCGTCTTCTCGTTCCCAGGTGGCTTCTTCTTTAGAGTGATGGCTCCACTGTACCTTGTAGAATCTGATTACCCGGCTCCTGGTGTTTCTTTCACTGATTTCCAAGATCCGAATTGGCTTCTCCACATAGGTGAGGTCTTCCTGGATCTCGATCTGTTCTGGATCTACCTGTTCTGTTGGTATTCTCAAACAATTCTTCAGCTGTGACACGTGGAACACATTGTGTATACCTATCATCGATGCTGGGAGGCTCAACTGATATGCCACTTCACCTTTACGGGCTAGCACTTGGTAGGGTCCCACGAAGTGAGGTGCTAGCTTCCCTTTGGTTTGGAACCTGTGTACCCCGCGGAGGGGTGTGACACGAAGGTACACATAGTCTCCTTCCTCAAAGCTTAAGTCTCGGCGACGGTTATCAACGTAACTTTTCTGTCTGGATTGAGCCGTCTTCAAACGCTCTCGTATTATGGTCACCTTCTCTTCTGCCTCTTTGAGTGCGTCGGTTCCGAATACCTGGCGCTCACCTGTCTGATCCTAGAAAAGGGGTGTGTGGCACTTCCTGCCATACAGAGCTTCAAACGGTGCCATCTGCAAGCTGGCTTGGTAGCTGTTGTTGTACGAGAACTCTGCATAAGGTAAGCTCTTATCCCATGTTCCTCTGAAGTCTAGTGCGCAAGCTCTCGGCATGTCCTCCAATATCTGATTGACCCTTTTAGTCTGTCCATCTGTTTGTGGATGATACGCTGTGCTGAAGTTCAGTCGGGTTCCCAATTCTACTTGTAACTTCTGCCAAAACTTGGAACTGAACTGGCTACCACGATCAGAGATGATCCTCTTGGGTACTCTGTGTAGACACATTATACAAGCCATATACAGTTCTGCCAGTTTCTTACCCAAGTATGTTGTATGCACGGAGATGAAATGCGCAACCTTGGTGAGTCGATCCACAATCACCTAGATTGAGTCATACCTCGAAGATGTGCGGGGTAACCCAGTAATAAAATCCATCCCGATCTGGGACCTTGAGTGGCTGTAACAGTCCTGCAGGCCGTTGGTGTTCTGCTTTGAGTGGCTGGCACACATCACAAAGTGCCACGAATTTGGCGATTTCCCTTCTCATGCTGGCCCACCAAAATTTGGTTCTAAGATCTTGGTACATCTTTGTGCTTCCGGGGTGAATGGAGTACTGCGTCTCATGGGCTTCCTGGAGTATCAGGTCTTTGAGTTCTTTGTTCTCTGGAACGCACAAACGTTCCCCCATCCATATTGTCCCGTTCTCATCTTCAGTAAAACCCTGAGCTTTTCCGACTCTCATGTTTTTCTTAAGTTCTTGGATCTCTGAATCATTTGCTTGTGCCTCATGAACTTGATCAAAAGCGTGGGCTGAGCCTCTAGGACTGCCATGAATCCATGTTCGACAATTCCCAGATTCAAGCGTTCAAATTCCTGCTGCATTTCTTTGCACAATGCCCCTGTTCGAGCGGTGTTACAGTAACTTTTTCTGCTCAAGGCGTCTGCCACGACATTGGCTTTCCCTGGGTGATAATGTATTCCCACATCATAGTCCTTAATCAATTCCAACCACCTTCTTTGGCGGAGGTTCAGATCAGGTTGGGTGAATATGTATTTCAAGCTCTTGTGGTCCATGTAAATCTCACTGTGGTTACCGATAAGGTAATGTCGCCAAATCTTTAGAGCATGGACCACTGCGGCTAATTCTAGGTCATGTGTCGGGTAATTGCCCTCATGGGGGCGTAACTGACACGATGCATAGGCTACCACTCGGCCTTCCTGCATCAACACGCACCCCAACCCTTGGCGGGACGCATCACAGTATACCTAGAAATCTTTCTTAGGATCCGGTAAGATTAGAACTAGTGCTGAAACCAACTTCTTCTTGAGTTCTTCAAAGCTATGATCACACTCAGATGTCCAAGCAAACTTCACATCCTTCTTCAGTAGCTGTGTCATAGGTCTGGCAATCTTCGGGAAGTTCTCGATGAACCGGTGGTAGTACCCCGCAAGTCCAAGAAAACTCTGCACTTGTGTCACAGTCTTAGGCAGTTTCCAATTGGTGATGGATTCCACGTTTGTTGGATCCACGGCAACTCCTTGAGCGGTGATGATGTGTCCGAGGAATTGCACTTCTCTCAGTCAGAAGTCGCACTTGCTGAACTTGGCGTACAACTGGTGCTCTCTCAACTTTTCCAGAACCAAACGAAGATGTTGCTCATGCACTTCCGTTGACTTCGAGTAGATTAGGATGTCATCGATGAACACTACCACAAACTTGTCCAGAAATTCCATGAATACCTTGTTCATCAGATTCATGAAAAAGGTGGGTGCATTTGTTAGTCATACAACCCATACCACGTGGTGAAGGCTGTCTTCGGTATATCCTCTTCTCGAATTCTTAACTGGTGATAGCCTGATCGTAGGTCTATCTTGGAGAAAACGGTGGCACCCTCCAATTGGTCAAAAAGATCATCAATCCTCGGCAGAGGGTATTTGTTCTTGATGGTGACGTCGTTTAGTGCGCGATAGTCCACACACATCCGTTTTGTCTTGTCTTTCTTTTCCATGAAGATGACTAGCGCTCCCCAAGGCGATGTGCTTGGTCAGATGTAGCCCTTCTGTAGCAGATCGTCAACTTGCTTCTTGACTTCCGCCATCTCGTTCGGTGCCATTCTGTACGGTCTCTTGTATATTGGTGCTGTTCCAGGTGCCAAATCAATCCTGAATTCAATTTCCCTTTCCGGTGGCATCCCTAGTAGGTCTTCCGGAAACACATCCTGGTATTCCTTCACTATTGGAATGTCCTCTATTCTCCTTTCTGGCTTCGTCCCTTCTTCCGACGGTTGCTCTACTGCGAATTGATTGAAGCTTGCTTCTTGATGCAACGGCACAGGTGACTTGAAACTAACCACCTTTTCTTCCGAATTGGTCACCGTTATGGTGCGGTCTGAGTAGTTGATCACCCCTTTGTGTCAGGTCAACCAATCCATTCCTAGGATGACATCTAGGTCTTTGGATTCCAAGAGGATAAGATTGGCTAGAAAAGGTGATCCTTGGATTTCTAGGCTCATTGAAGGGCTATAGTGAGCGGTTACCATGTGGTTCCCAGGTGTTTGAACCCTCATGGGGATTTTAAGTTCCACTACTTTTATCCCATGTGTCCCCACAAATTTCTTGGATATGAAAGAATGTGTTGCACCAGAATCAAAAGGTACGGTAGCAGGTATTGAGTTCACAAGAAACATACCCAATACCACTTCCAGTGCGGTCTGCGCTTCTTCCGCGGAGACATGGTTGACTTGCCCCTTTACCACCTATTGATTGGCATTGGGGTGCTGGGGAGCTGCAGGTCTGGATCCCATTCGCCTCGGCTTCGGACACTTGTCGGCGAAGTGGCCCGGTTCATTGCAGTTGTAGCAGACGTAGCTCTTGCCCCCGTTATCCTTCCATGGCTGACCTTGCTGCACTAGCACCATTGATGGGCGCGGAGCGGACTGACGGTTGTACTGCCCACTGTTGCTGCTGCTGCCTCCGGAGTGTCCCGGGTGGAACGGGCGCTGTTGACGGACGATCGTGGTGGCCGGTCCACCTTGTTGGCCCATCATAATCCACGGCCTCTGGTGTTGCCCTTGGTGAGCCCGGAACTGGGCGGCCTTCCTCTTGTGATCTACCTTGTTGTGTTGGCTCTCCTGGCGGATCGCTTTATCCACTAGCTTCTCGAAGTCTGGGTAATCGCTAGAGAGAAGCTGATTGGTCAGCTCGTCGTTCAACCCGTCCAAGAACTTTTCTTGCCTCTCTGCATCGGTGCGGACATCCTCAGGCGCGTAGCGTGCCAGCCGGTTGAACTCGTGGAGGTATTCCATGACCGTCCGGTTCCCTTGGACCAAGTCCCTGAACTCCCTTCTCTTCTGTGCCATAATCCCTACCGGAATTTGAGACTTCCGAAAATTGTGGCAGAATTCTGCCCATGTGACTTCTGTGGTAGCGGTGCGAGTCACCAGGAAGTTGTCCCACCAGGTTGATGCAGGACCTTGGAGCTGGTGGGTGGCGAACACAACCTTCTCCTGATCATTACACAGGAGGAGGTTGAGCTTCTTCTCAATTGCCAACAGCCAGTCGTTGGCATCCATCGGGTTGGTGGTGCTGGAGAAAGTCGGCGGCCTGACCCTCAGGAACTCCAGCAGTTTGGACTGAGGGGCAACGGCCGGGTTGTGAGGTCGCTGGTGTTGTGCTGCAGATTGTTCTACTGCATCTGCTGTATCATCAGAGCCATCATTTGGTTCTGGTTGGCCAGAACCTGTGCCAAAGTTGGGTTCTCTGGTAGTGGTGGTGGCACGTGGTTGGGTGCTCCATGGTTCTGAGGCGCTCCGTCTCGCTGGTTGGTGGCGCTGGCATCACTGGCAGCACGGGTACCGCTCCTGCTGTTCACCATCTGAAGGGGAGAGTAGAGGAAGGGAAGGAGAAAAACAGGTGGCTCAGAACAGGAGTGGTGATTAAGTGACTGAATTAAATTAACTGTAATTCTTGGTTGGAAACATGAGAAAAATAGTTCAACTCCTAATTACGGTAGACATACCACAACAGACGGTATGCCACCACTAACGCCAAACAAAACCAACATTCCTAACATTACAACTAAACAGAAAATCAAACTAAGAAAAGCGAAAAACCAAGGGTGGCGCATCTAATGCTCCGAGCGGCTTCGGCGGTCATCCGAGTTGTACTCTGGCTCCTGCTCGTCGCCAACCTCGTCGTCTGTGCGGCTCCTGGATCCACCCACGTAGTCCACACTTCCGTGGGCCGAAGAGCTAGCCTCGCTGCGGGTGCGGGACCCACTGAAGGGCTGCTGTCATCCGTGGAAGTGAAGCCCCCGTGGATGCTGGTGCCTCCCTGAGAGCCATCGTCGCCTGATGGTGTGCTGATCCATCCACCTGTCGGTGCTGGTACTGGAGCTGGTGCAGGCGCTGGAGCTGGTGGGGGTGGTGGTGCGTGTGGCCTGTTCCTGGGATCCAACTGAACACGCACCGGAGGAAGGGTCCTCTTCCTCGGAGTCAGCCGGATCCTGGCCCCACCGAGTGGCGGCTGTCCCTTAAGTTTCGCGACCTACTTCTTCAGGCGGTCGACTTGGTTCTGGAGTCCCATGATGGTCATTCTGTTGGCGTCCTCCCAGTCGTGAGCTGCACGCACCCAGTTGGCGTGCATGTAGTCCATGGCCAACATCGCCCGCCTCATATGGATGATGGTGGTGTCATTCTCATTGTCCGCCTGCTGAAAGGCGCTGTAGGTCTGATAGTGCGCCCGGC
The DNA here is from genome assembly GCA_003991445.1 of Oryza meyeriana var. granulata. NCBI lineage: Eukaryota > Viridiplantae > Streptophyta > Magnoliopsida > Poales > Poaceae > Oryza > Oryza meyeriana. The sequence goes on from RYFJ01000383.1 coordinate 197,859, forward strand.
AGGGGAGGTAGCGATAGGCGGTGGTGCAGAGAGTAGCGTGGTGCTTCCGTCATAGCTCTCCAATCAGGTGGAAAGCAGCCTCCTGGCAGGCGTGACTGAAGGTATGCCCACCAACCTCGACCTCCATAGCAGGCAGGAGGTACATCTCGCCGGGTAACTCCAAGCGAACCCGGTGTGGTAGCTCACCCTCCATGGGCTCCACTGCGGTGTACTCTGGGGCATGGCTGTACCCTAGAGTGAAGCTCATCATCCATAGTTCTTCCACAAAGCCGCCCATGTCTGCACCACACTGGTTGGGGAGGTTGTCCATCTATAGAAGACAAGGAGGGGAATCAATGTATGCTCAGATCCAAATAAGTAAACAGTAAATAAGTTAGAAGCAACAACGATTTTATGCAGTAAATAGTTTTGTAAGTAAAATTTTGAGACCAACAAAATACCATCATGAAATCAACTGATGCCAAATAAAATTTTCATAACACTTGCAAAAAAATATAAATATTTTATGCATGCCATAAATCACACCTTCCCCTAAGGTCAACCAGTGTTTTCCCAAAATTTGGACAACTATGCTAACCCATGAAAAAAAATTTTAAATCCAGATTTGACTTGACTCAAATTTCCCATCGAATAAACAGCCAAGGTTTTATCCCAACCCGAGAACGAATTCCCACTATTCCCAAAATAACTTCAAATGTGAGAAGCATATGCAAGTGAGAATTTCAGAAGGCTCTTAGGGTTTCCATTTGGCTGGTCCTACGGTCAAGCTCGGCTCTGATACCAACTTGTCACGCCCAGAAATTCGCCACCGCAAATCTGAACATTAATGTGTATTAAATCTTTGCCCAGTAAAGCCAGGGTACACAGAACCATGTTGCCATACAGAGTGTCTTACAAACAGAGTAAAAATTATATTACTTAATGCAGCGAAAAAGGTAAAATAACGTCTATGAACATCTGGCCTAGCAGTAGCTTCCATCCCATAGGCACCTTGACGGCGGAGACAGCCTATTCCTCCGGGTGATCCTTGTCAGACGCGTTCTCCAACACTGGGGGGGATGGAGCAAGGCTAAGTACCACCCACAGTACTCAACAAATCACACCCACAATTATGCATATGCACAGGGTACAAAGATGAGCTAGGGTTTTATTTGCGTCTGTCGGCGAAACGGGACTGGGGGTCCCCACAGTCCGGGGGGACGCGTGGATCCTCTGCCACGTCAGCTTCCCCAGAGGCGTCATCGCCATCGGCCCCGAGCACATCCCCGAGGCGCCGTCTCCTTCGGCCCCGGGCTCGTCCCGGGGGCACCGGGCACGTTCCCGGGGTGACATCGCCTTCGGCCCCGGGCTCGTCCCCGGGGCGCCTTCTCCTTCGGCCCCGGGCTCGTCCCAGGGGCACCATCGCCATCAGCCCCGGACACGTTCCCGGGGCGACATCTCCTTCGGCCCCGGGCTCGTCCCGGGGGCGCCTTCTCCTTCGGCTCCGGCCCCGGGGCCCACACGACGGTCCCCGACAGGCCCTGTGCCAAGCTCCCAAATATACCTGCATTAATGGTGAAGCGACAGGGCGCCTCCCGCTTGTCTCCCGACAGCATCTCCAGGGGGCAGCCGCCTGCAGCAGTCGGGCGACAAGACAAGCAGACCCGACATGGCGATAGCAGACCAGCTCTAGCCGCCCGCAGCCGCCGGGCAGGCGGCGATTGGACACTCCTCCAGGCACGGCGTAGCAAGCAGGCGCCGACCGGCACGACAAGATGTAGCGTATCCCTCTCTCACCGCGTATGACCGGCACTGTGGACTCCCCTCGCCTATAAAGGAGGATCCATGCCTCTCTCTCGGGGGGAGAGTTCGGGCCTCAGGTCACCCAGGCAGCTCTTGCTCCTGGCTCTCTCTCTCTCTCGAAGTCTCAAGTCCCCGGGCTAGCTTCCGAGCTCCCCGCAGGGTCCATTTGTAACCGCAATCCCACATTCATCTACCACAGATAGCCAACCACACACACAGGAGTAGGGTATTACGTTCCGGCGGCCCGAACCTGTATAAAACGCCCCCTGTCTCTCTCTCTCTCTCGCTTGCGATCTTCGCGGTTCGGACGGTCCGGACCGTGTTCGGACGGTCCGGACCCCTATCTTCCAGCTCGGGCCCCTCTGTTTCCGCCCCGAGCGCTGATCTCTCTTCTTCCGCTTGACGCCGGCTTCACCTGAGAACCACTCCCCTGGCCGAATCTCCAAAGGGGGGTCTCCCGACTTCCCGCCGTCGAGGTTTCGTCCTCCGACAGCTGGCGCGCCAGGTAGGGGGAGTTTCCTTTTCAGGTGGTACGTCGGCGACTCCAACACCGACGCACTCCATGGCGGAAGGCCATTGTCCGCGGAACTCCGACAACGGTCACGTCGACCTCCGCGACTGGCTGCACCGGACGCAGGCTCAGGAGGACGCCCGGACCACGATCGAGCGGCAGCGTGAGCGGCGCGCGAACGCCGCCGCAAGTCCTGGGGTCCCCGACCCGGGTCCTAAAGAGGAAGGTAAGCTTTCACGTTCCGTGCTACGGCGGAACAGGAGGAAGCGCCAGAAGGCCAAGGCGGCCGCCGAGAGCTACGCCGTGACGGCTACGGGCAGCCGCCGGAGCGATGTCGCCCGCGGCGGCAATGGCGGCAGCAAGCGGCAAAGGGCCGCGCGCGCGCCGCCCCCGCCGGCAATGGCCCAGAAGTGGTGCCCTCTCCACCAGACGGACTGGCACGGCATCGCAGAGTGCCGCGCCGTCCGGCGCTCAGCCGAGCGTGCCGAGCCGGCCGCAGCCCGTGGGTGGTGTGCCTTCCACAACACGGACCGGCACGACATCACGGAGTGTCGTGCCGTCCAGCGGATGGCCGAGAGCCTCGAGCCGGCCGTGGCCCGGAGGTGGTGCGCCGTCCACGAGACGGATTCGCACGACCTCGTGGAATGTCGCGCCGTCCACAAGTTGGCCGAGCACGTCAAGAAGTCCCGGCAGGAGCAGTAGCGGGCGCGAGCTCGCTCCCTCTCGAGGGACCTGAGCCCGTGCGGTAGGAGCCCCTGGCTCCCGGGCTCATAAATAGCCTCAGTCGGAGCCTGTCTCCCGAGTGCGCATCTACCCTCGGTCGGAGCTATGCTCCCGGGTGCATATCAAGCCCCGGTCGAAGCCCTTGGCTCTCGGGTGCGTATCTAGCCCCGGTCGGAGCCTGGCTCCCGGGCGCATGTCTTGCCCCGGTCGGAGCCCCTAGCTCCCGGGCGCATGTCCTGCCCCGGTCCGAGCTTACCTCCCGGGGGCGTACTTAGCCCCGGTCGGAGCTTAGCTCCCGGGCGCAGCTCTAGCCCCGGACGGAGCCCTTGGCTCCCGGGCGCATATCTCCCCCCGGTCTAGCCACGGAGAGCTCGCTCCCTCTGAAGGGACCTGAGTCCGAGGGAGCTAAGCCCGAGTCCCGGCAGAACCAGTAGCGAGCCAAGTGCGCTCGAAACGGTTCGGACGGTCCGAAGCGTCGACGGACGGTCCGGTTGTAGCGACTCGGACCGTCCGACCCTTAGGCGGACGGTTCGAACCCCGCTCCTGATCCAGAATAGCTTTGACGGGGCGCAAGTACCCGGACAGCATTGTCTCAGCATGGGCGGGTCCGAGGAAGTTGTCCCGACATGGTCCATATCCATACCCGGGCCCCTGTGCCCGGGCACATATCGGTCATATATAACAAGCCATATTTCAGTCCGGGGCCCCTGGGTCCCAGACACGTATTGAGCCGAGGCACGGATTCCCGAATCCGTGCCCCGGGCCCGACACTGAGGTGCCGAACCAGGGCAGCCCTCGCCAAGGCGAGTGCAAGCCTAGGAACGCGACACCCGGGATAGGGCGCGATAGCCCGGATAGCACCGCCCCGGCGAGAATGCTTCCGGAAGGTCGTCTCACACCCCATATTCAAGCCCGGGCCTCCGGAACCCGGCTTATATCAAACCGTATCCTAGTCCGGGGCCCTGGGTCCCGGAAGTATATCCTTAGCGCTAGCCGGGGCCCCCGGGTCCCGAGCACATGCCGGACTTGGGCTCGCGAGGGAAGCGAGTCCGAGCTCCATTCCTGGGCACCTCAAGCATCTTCATGAATCTGCCTGTATATACATCCTGTAAGCTCTGGTGTGCCCAGGCCAGCGCCGAATTTCTCAAAATCTCGGCACTGGCCGGGGCCCCCTCATATATACGTTTTCATACAATCAGCATTTTTTAATATCTATCCCGGTACCGTCCCCTTCGTCTCTTTCCGTGTGTTGCGCTCGTGGCTGTCTCATCCCCCGGGGCCATACCCGGGCCGCGCCCGTGCGACGGTTGGGATCGTGCGTTATCATCAATCCCCTACCGACGAGCTACCGTATCCCCTCCTGCTAAACCCTGGACACTGTCCAAGCCCTGGCTTGCGGTGCCCCGCCTGGTTGGCTTGGGGCTCGGTTTTTTCCGGAGGTAGGGGGTGAAATGCTTATGCGTGATCTTTCCCTCCGCACGGTCGCGACCGCGAAGACGCCTTCGGGAGGTGATCGATGCCGCTGATCGTAGCACGGAACGGACAGGGGAACGAGCCAAATACTCTCACGACTCGTCATATGCAGATTAGACCAGTTCTCGGCAGGATTAAGCAGGCTCTCCAAATCTCGACCGAGGCCAAGGGCTGCCGACCAGCGCAGCCCCTGTCGCCAAGGCCTGGTGACCGGGTCACGGACCGTGCCCCGGACACCGTCGATTCCCCGGGGTCTCGGGCATATCCTCCCGTCGGGCCAGTCTAGACTCCCGGGGCGGGCTGCGGTGTCCGGCCAAGCCAGTTCCTCACCGACCACCAGTCCAAGGCGCCGGGTACTACGCTGGCCGACGACCCCGGGACGGTCGAGCAGGCCTGTCCTCGCGGCTCCCGGGGGCACGAAGGACCCCCGGAGCCGGAGGACGGAAGGGGTCGGGCCTCCAGACCCGATCGTTCTGCAAGGCTCGCGTTCAGACGACCGCGGCCCCTAGGTGCCGGGCACTTGGGACCTGGCGCTTCGGCGGTTCACGGCGAATCGGCCCGATGCTCGGCGCTCCCGAGGAGAACAACGCTCCCGTCCCGGGATGGTGCTCGCGAAACCATGCCGCCCTTCGCAATATCCAGATACGTTATCTTATCCAACATTACATACTACTCAACTCGTATTCTTCCTCTATTTGCATGACAGCCTAGGTTCCTGGGGCGGGCTGCGGTGCCCGACCTGGCCAGCCCCTCTCCGGCCGCCGCCGCGGCGACGGGCTTCCGGCGAGTCAAAGGCTTGCGTCCAGAGGCTCGGGCCCAGGAGAGCCAGGTTCCCGGAGCGGGCGACCGTCGCGTTGGATGCCCCCGGGAATCGAGCTCCCAGGGATGACGGCCGCCCCAGGGCCCGGACAGGGGCCATAGGCCCGACGGCTACTCGCAGCTGCTGGATCTCGCTGTCGGACGACGCCCGGCACTCGGCGTTCCCGTACACAAGGCTCCGAACACCAGCGACCTCCGAACAACACAATAAACCAAGGTACAAAAATATATGCATGATCATATACATATGCAAATACCTCTCTTTGTACAAGACAGGCAAAATCGGAGCGCAAGCACGAGCAAGACCCGGGTCGCACGGGTCGCGGTCACCGGTGTACTTCTGACCGGACCCCGGGCGACGTCAGAAGGGGAGCACTCGGGGGCATGGAGGGCCCCCGAGCCCCGAAGGCGGCCGCGCATGGCGTCAGAAGGAGACCGGCGCCTTCCTCAACCTCTTTGCCAAGCATCAGCTCTACGAGATGATCGCCCCGGTCGAAGAACCCTGCCTCCGGGGCAGCGGGCTCGACCACGGCCTCCCGCGCTTTCCTCACGAACTACCGCAACGTCCTCGGAACTACCACGACTCCCACGCAAGCTGTCGCCACTTCCTCGCGAAATCCTGCGATTTCCCCGCGATTTCCTCGCGCGCGGCGAACTCACACCCCCGAGTCGCGAGCCCGGCCTCTTGGGCCCGAGCGCTTTCTTATCGGGAAAATATTTCCTTCTCCCGCGCCTCTATCTCGGACCAGGCGCAGGAGGACTGTCGGCGCGGATCCGGTGCCACTCCCATCGGACGGCGCACCCCTCTGCCACCGCGATCTCCGGCCCGCGGTCGTAACGAAGAACTCGCTGGCGAAGCCCGGGACCCGGGCGCATATCGCCCGTATTTGTTCCCAACCACATGTCCAGGCTGCGCAACAAGTCATCAAACTCCACCAGCTCAAGATGAACCAGGCGACCAGCGTCCCCCCGTTTCTTCAAAGACGTGGCCCAGTTCCTGCCCGGAACGGTTCCGCCGAGCAACAGGGCCAGGGCCACTGTCGGCGAAACGGGACTGGGTCCCCACAGTCCGGGGGGACGCGTGGATCCTCTGCCACGTCAGCTTCCCCAGAGGCGTCATCGCCATCGGCCCCGAGCACATCCCCGAGGCGCCGTCTCCTTCGGCCCCGGGCTCGTCCCGGGGGCGCCGGCACGTTCCCGGGGCGACATCGCCTTCGGCCCGGGCTCGTCCCCGGGCGCCTTCTCCTTCGGCCCCGGGCTCGTCCCGGGGGCACCATCGCCATCAGCCCCGGACACGTTCCCGGGGCGACATCTCCTTCGGCCCCGGGCTCGTCCCCGGGGCGCCTTCTCCTTCGGCTCCGGCCCCGGGGCCCACACGACGGTCCCCGACAGGCCCTGCGCCAAGCTCCCAAATATACCTGCATTAATGGTGAAGCGACAGGGCGCCTCCCGCCTGTCTCCCAACAGCATCCCGACAGCGTCTCCAGGAGACAGCCGCTGTCACATCTCCGTACTCCAGCCGCCCGCAGCCGAGCGGCAAGACGATCAGACCAGCCACCCTCGGCGGCCGAGCCGACACCACCTTGACGTCCAGCCGCCCACAGCAGACCACGCTCTGGCCGACCGCAGCAGCAGAGCCAGACGGCGACTGGACGTCCCTCCGACGCGGCGCGGCAGGCGCGGCGTACGAGCGGCAGGGCAGATGACAGAGCTTCCTCTCCCTCTTCATGTATTGGCACTGTGGACTCCCCTCACCTATAAAGGAGGATCCATGCCTCTCTCTCTCGCGGGGCAGACAGAGTTCGGGCCTCAGGTCACCCAGGCAGCTCTTGCTCCTGGCTCTCTCTCTCTCTCGAAGTCTCAAGTCCCCGGGCTAGCTTCCGAGCTCCCCGCAGGGTCCATTTGTAACCGCAATCCCACATTCATCTACCACAGATAGCCAACCACACACACAGGAGTAGGGTATTACGCTCCGGCGGCCCGAACCTGTATAAAACGCCCCCTGTCTCTCTCTCTCTCTCGCTTGCGATCTTCGCGGTTCGGACGGTCCGGACCGTGTTCGGACGGTCCGGACCCCTATCTTCCAGCTCGGGCCCCTCTGTTTCCGCCCCGAGTGCTGATCTCTCTTCTTCCGCTTGACGCCAGCTCCACCTGAGAACCACTCCCCTGGCCGAATCTCAAAGGGGGGTCTCCTGACTTCCCGCCGTCGAGGTTTCGTCTTCCGACAATATGTAATTAGGATATTAGGTGTGAAAATATTCTTGTCTTCAGGAGATATCCTAAATTTGGTTCCCTAAAATAAACAAGTAGGCCATCTAAAAAACTGCTAACAGAATTGTTCCTCTCCCCACTCATCTTGCAGCGTGCGACTCCCCTTCTCCTAGCGCGGAGCACGTGCGGCTCCTGACTTGTAGAGACCGAGATTGACGGGGAAGAGAACTCACTACTACAAAAACCATTTTCACAGGCAGGGGTTTATTTTACAGACAAATCATAAAAAAAACCCACTTGTAATAATAACCAGGAGCTCATATGATCTATACCCGCCTGTGAAAACCAATTTTCACAGGCGGCCACTAAAGAGGACAACATGTACAAACCGTGAGGAGACTATATATGTGTCTCTCCCTCAGTCTCAGAAATCGACTAAGTCTCCCTCACCTCACCTCTCTCCCTTTCCCTATCCCTCTCACTCACCTCACCTCACCTCTCTCCCCTCACCCACGGCGGCAGCCACCGCCTTGCTCTCCAGCGACGACAACGACAACCGGTGCGGCTCGGGACTTAGGCAGTGACGGTGGTCGGCGGTCCTCGGGACTGCCAGATCTTGCGCCGATGACGACGGCTCAAGCTCATTGACGGCGATGACGACCGACGCTAGGCTTAGGCAACGCGGTGTAATGCCCTAGCGTTAGTGTAAACCCAAATTAAATAAAAACCTATTCGCAAAAATTTGGTTCTGTTCGCAGTCGTGTTTGTGTACCGAGATCTCAATCTCTCTCTAAATCAAGTTCCACACCTTGTGATCCACTCCCATCTCTGGAAATAAATCCAACTGCAAATTCATCCATCCAATTGTTTTCCCCCCAAAGACTCAGCACAAAAATCAATTCGCCTTATTCCCTGAAAAAGATAAATTCTCCTGTGCATCTAGGCCTCGTCTCCCTGACCTGTTCCTGTGCAACCTCTCCCTCTGCTCGGCTTGCCCAGCCGCCTTGGCCCGCTTGGCCATTTCCCCACCACCGCGCACACAACACACGTCCTGCATGTGTTGAGACCGCGCAAGAACGAGAGAGAGCCCCTCCTTGTTCCCCTCTTCCTCTCTCTCTTTTTCTTTCTCTCTCTGTTCCTCACTCGCGCACGCCGTGGCTCACCACCATCACCGATTTCAAACCCCCTCCGCACCTCGGATACCCCAGTTTCCCGCCCGTACTCGCCCCATCGTGGCCAACCGAATGTATGCCGCCGTCACTCCGCCTTCCGCGGCGACTGCCCTGCCGCCGCACCACTCCAAACACGCTAGCCCAGCCTTTACTGCCACTCGCCGGTGCCACCATGGTCCGCCGCAAGCCGCCAACTCGGGGAGCCGCTCTGCCCACGCCTCCGACCCTACTCCGCCTTAAAACGGAAGCCCTCGGCCTCCCTTTTCGTTGCCCGCTTCTCTTTTTCCCTCCCGAGCCGGACATCGCTCCTCATCTCTTGGCATCTATTGCCGGTGGATAGAGGCCGCTGACGCTGCCATGCCAGTTTGCCGACCTCGCCTTCTTGACCATGGCAGCGAGGCCGCCGTCGATGAAATCCCCGTGCAGCCCCTATCCCCATCCGACCTCCGAGGTCTATAAAATCCCATCGCCACTGCTCCGGGTGTCTCCGCTTCTGAAACCCGTCCTCCTCCGAACCGTCTTGGAGCCCGCGTGGCATCGAGCTCACGCAGTGCCTGGACCACCGCCGTCGTTGTCGCCCCTTCTTCTCCGCTCATTTGCGCCGAGGCACAAACGATTACGTTCATTGCCGCCAAGCCACTCGTCACAACCCTCTTCGCCTTGTAGCCTTTCACACCTCGTTCTCCCTCTAAGCTCCTCCCCTAGCTCCCATAGCATGCTCACCAGTGCCCCTCTGGGCTTGGCGCTTGCTGTAGATACCTTTACTATTCCGAATCCCTATAAGAATGAGATAGTGGAGAGAGACAAATAGTCTGAACTCACTAGAACTCTCTCTCTCTGGTTTGCAATTATCCTACTAACTTTCCCCAAACTTCAATAGTGAAAGACTTGCAAGAACGAAGCATATGAAGGGGAGTACTCTTCTTCTACTAAAGTTAATATGCACCTAGAAATGGAATAGAGAGGAAAGAGGTGACTGCTAGGTAGCTATAGCGCATGCTGGAAAGCTAATCAAGTTCCTCGACTGCCGCGCCACCGTTCCCCTGTTCGCCGCCGCCCGACGTGTAGCATCGCCCACCGTCCATCCTCACCCTGGGAACCGCCTCCGGATCACATCAGGAGTCCCCTGCCGCAAGGAATCGACTGACTGAGCTTCACCGGAGGAGTCCCTAAATCAACACCGCCTCCGTTCCTTTTCCCGATTCCCCACCAACAACCCTCACCTGTCGAATCTGATCCGTTGGATGCCCTCCCCTTGTTCCGTTCTCTCTGACGGGGGCTCGCCGCCTCCCACCTCTCCTCGAATCGCCCCGGTGGACCACACCATCGCACAACCGTCAGATTTTTTCCTTGTTCATCATCTTCCTCTCACCCGCGCAGCTGAGGACCGAGGACTCCTCCTGACTCGCGCGTGCACCATCTACCCCACACACTCGCGCACTGGGCCCGCTAGATCAGAGTCATGCGCATGGTGGACCGAAACAATGTCCCTGGTCCACCACCTCCCTCGGTTCGCAACTCCCATGAACTCGCCTCGTGTTAACGCCAAAATTTGGTAAGGACCTGTATCATATTCGGTCAAGAGGACGGTTGCAGTCGGATAATGGAAATTGATCCAAGAAGCAGACCGAGTCTGAGAAGGAGCCGTGAGGACCGCGCGTGGCAGTTAATTACTATAGTTATTAGGAAAATTTATCTCTTTGTAGGAAACCTGACCTCGTGTTCCGGTCAGGTCATTAGCGCTTTCTAGTTATAATAGGAAAATCATTATATCTGTCCTATAAGCTCATGCATAACTCGGGGGTATATATACGTATGCCCGGGCGACCTGTAATCTATCCAACGATCAATACAAATTCGCGCATCGCCACCCCTTCGACGGATCCTGCTTCTCGAGCCGGGCTGCACTCGGTTAGGTCCGGAACTCCGCCAGAGGTAAGTCTCGTCACACCGACTACCAATCGGCTAGGACTTCCTCGGTTAGGTCCGATTATTCTAGATCCCAATCCCGGTTTATGGTAGTCGCTTACCACGATATTTACTTATCTATGGCATGCCATCAGTTCATTTGATCTCATAGATTGATATAGGTATATCACATCACGTGTGCACAATGTATCGACTTACTGGCGAGCATTTATCATCAGTTCGCTGCAAATGCATCGGTTAGGTCCGACCTACTGAACTGCTATGATAAGATCGATCCTGCTGAGCCGATGCGTTGTGTGCAGGCGCTTTATCGAGGGTGTATAGTCAGATAAGTTATTTTTTTCATCACGATCGCATTATAAATCTATCGACTCATCGAGCATTGTTATTTATTGTGGTCTTGTGGCTGCAACGTAGTTAGTCCGATCTACTAGACGACGATAATAAGCTTACTCTTAAATAAGCCGATGGTTATCATGTGATGGATGATATCGGAAGTGCTTAAGCCGATAATTACCTGTTAAAGCTGACTATATTTATTATTGTTTATCTGTGTTCGCTTTATTAAGCAGATCGGCTAGCTTATCAATTATTTCATCATTTACGTAGATCTTGCATATTATTATTTTCTTGTTGTATATTTGTCACAAATCGCTAAGAGGATAGCCGATGGGTTCATTCTGCCGGATCCAATGCACAAGTACAAGCAGTTCCCGGGCACGACCCCAGTAAGGCCCGGCATGAGCCCGGTAACCAGATGCATGGCCCGACAGAGGACGAAGATCTTGGAGCCATATGAGCAAGGCCCGGTCAGCAGGGGGGGCATAACCTTAATTTTTACATAATACCACACGCCCAACGTAACATTAAGATCATGATCAGCTAGATCTATTTGATTCACTAGTTGTATTAACTTGCTTCATTTTATCTAGCTTATAGCCGGTTTTTGAATATCTCTTCGATATCGGCTAGCATGATATTATTATATTAACATTATTGTTTTTGCCGTCATCGGACCTGAGCCGATGTGTAAGTGCTACAGTGTGCATCGGCCATCGCTGATGAAACGATCTAGATCGGCTTCCAGCATTGGCTCATTGATCTAACATTTTCCTCCTTGTCAATTACAGGGATCAAAATTGACTGGCACGCACTACAACGAACTCAAACTTAGACCTGCACTGAGAGTGAAGCAAATCTCCCAGGCCTTCGCGGTCACCCAGACGCCGAACCAACCCGGCGATTTTCGCGTCAACACGCTTTTGCACCGCCGGTGGGACCCAACCGAAGTTTTTAAGCCAGAATTCCAAACAACATTGTTCAATCAAGATTATCAACATGGCTGGAAAAGAAGTCAAGATGGACAACTCAATTCGGTCATGCCTGGAAGAAATCAACACTGAAAGTTAAAAAAAACACGCATGAACAGACCATGACAACTTTCCAGAAGCTGTGTTAGAATCCTTCAGAATGACAAACAGCAGGGCCAATTCAGAGGTTCCAGTTTCCTAAAACCAGTATACTGTTAGGAGAATCGAGCCGCACACCACACTGAGAGTCCACACTCAACCTTACAGGAGATGGTCACGAAGGCCCTGTGCACACACCCACTCATCAATCAGTCAGAGGTTAGTAAATACACTCTCACAACCTATATCAAGAGAACTGTTGATGGTTGATTGCACCAAAGACCAACTCGGGGTCCTTTTTTCTCCTTCTCTCTGT